>CAKAOH010019586.1:0-37200 GCA_916701665.1 Sebastiscus tertius
TAAACCCTAGAGATGGTTGTGCGTGAAAATCCCAGTAGATCAGCAGTTTAATACTCAGACCAGCCCGTCTGGCACCAACAACCATGCCACGTTCAAAGTCACTTAAATCCCCTTTCTTCCCCATTCTGATGCTCGGTTTGAACTTCAGCAAGTCTTCTTCACCACGTCTAGATGACGTAATGCATTGAGTTGCTGCCATGTGATTGGCTGATTAGCTATTTGTGTTAACAAGCAATTGAACAGGTGTGCCTAATAAAGTGGCTGGTGAGTGTATATAGGCCTATACATGGATATAAAACTGGGTCCAGTTTTGAACTGGCTGTAATTGGAGCCTATGGTGAAAAAGGCTTATGTTGTCCTTATAATCCTTGTATTTTTCTACCAATACTGTTTTTTTATTCAAAGTAAGACAACTGTGTCTGTCAAGAATGAACCAAAAATAATAATATTTTGGTCGAATTTTGATTCTTATAGCTCAAAGAGAACAAGTCATGCTTTCATTCATGAAGATAATTTCATATACATTAATCAATCCAAATTAATTGTGCATTTATATTGCAGAAAGTAATTTATTTTCAATTAATTTAAACTTAATATGTAAGAACTGTCTTTGGTGTTCTGAATATACTGCATTAAGCAATACCTTTTATGAAGAAATCCCAAATAGATTCAGTATTATGGCCAATTACAATCAGTCACTTCCTATTTTGCCGTTGTTTCCGGTCAACTGGCATGGGGTTTGTTTGGATGCTGAGAGGAGAGGTTGAAGAGCCTTGCTAACTGTAAAAGAGGAGTTGTTTTAGCTGATAAAGCAAAGCCTACTATCTGTTCCCTTAGTTTTTATTTACTTACATGATTAGATAAGTGCCATGCCGTTTATTTAGTCAGTGTGTGACTGGGTCTGAAAGCAGATGTTTCAAGCCAACACTGTGATACTAAAACGATGCGGGTGCATTTTGGATGTCAGAAGGCACTCCGCTCCGATGGGCCCAATTTAACCCCGGCCTCGGCCTGCGTGTGTGTGTTCCTCTCCTCAGTGAGACATCAGAGCTGGTGTATTGTGTTGCCGACCTTCAGATGAGCAACCAGAAGCTCCAGGAGGAGGTGAGGAAGCTGAAGCAGGTGCTGGAGGGCACGGAGGACAGCAACCAGAAGCTGGCAGAGGAGAACGAGGAGCTGCGCACTCAGGCCAGAGTGTAAGAGTGCACTCGCAAATGCAAAATAACACGGCACGGATTCAACATAGCACGCTGCGGTTTGCTGACCTCCATCTGTGTGTCCTCTCGCACAGTAACCAGCAGCTGGCCCAGAAGGAGAAGATGCTGAAGGAGGAGGTGGAGGACATGAAGGCCACTCTGAGCTGTACGGAGGAAGGCAGAGCTCGCGCCTCCGCACACTGCAAACATGTGGTCAGTCAAACTCATGCAGCACAAAGAGGATCTATAAAAATGCATTCTGCTCGCAAGTGCATACAGATGGCATGCGTCTGTTGTTTTGTTACAAGCGTTTGTTCACCTACACTATGTTTAGACAGTTTCAACAACATATTCTTTTACAATTTTTACAATATCTTAAGGCTTTCTTTCTAACGTACAAGTCAAGCTGTCAGAATGCAGAACATGTAGTACTGAGCTGGCGTTTCCAAAGTTGCTATTGATTGATTTTCTTCTTTTCAGGAGAGAGAAAACCAGAGTCTCATTGCCAAGATTGCTTCTCTTCAGGAAGAGGTACTTGACTGTCCAAATAGAACAGAGGAGATGACAGTAAAATCAATGACCCGACTTCACAGGGAATCAGTAGTACTCACCCATTCATAGATGGCTTGCAGACAGTATATTGTTACGAGTTTGTCGATAAAAGGATGTGACCAGCTGCCCTAACGCCCCTCTGATGGCTCCACAGAACTTCAAGGTCACCATGGAGACGGACGAGCTTCAGAGGAGAATAACAGAGCTGTGTGACATTAACACTGACCTTCAGGTACCTCTTTACTGTCTGTCCATTATCCTTTTTATGCCTCCACGTTTTAGGATTTGTATCTTATTTGCAGCAACATGCGTATTTGAAGCATCGTCTACTATCATGGCTACAATAGTGGGGCAGCTAAGCTGAAATATTCATAACAACTGAGCATTTTGCAATAAAAGCAACACATTTGGCTCAGACGTAGTAAGAAAATGCACCGATGGAAAGGCGAAGATCTTGCTGTTCTATAGTTGTATTGTTCGTCCTTCTATCATGAAGGCAAGGGGGTTGAGTTTTACCCTGAAGTGACCATGCTCCTTTTATTTGGTTTTCACGTTTTTCTCAGGTTGAACGTTTTTAAAAAGCACCCTTAAAAAATAAAGAAGGGGAAAAAACATGTCTGTGATCTTCTGACATCTGATTTAATCAGCTTGAACCACGGCATTGTTTAGTCAGGGAGTTGTCCGTGATTTCGTCATATAACTTTAAGCCTTTCACAGCGTGTTCTCAGTTCATGAAAGTTAATTGTAACATTTTGATCGCCTGAAATGTTTTCATCAGAGTTCGGTTTTACTTAGCTCCACCCTCTCGTGTCTTTTATGGTTGCAAAAAACAAATGATTCTCCCGTCTTCACTTCCTCTCCCTGGATGACAACCAGGAGAAGAGGCCTCCTGTTCCTCTGGTACTCCGCCACAAGCTCATTGGTTTTGCTGATATTGAGCTCCGCATGTTTCTCACTGGAATCATACATGTCAATATAGTGATACCTTCCGCTACTTGTCGCCAAAATACCTTTTTTCTAATTCATTTCAAGTCTTCAATACATATATTATATGAGTCTTGACAAACGTGAATGTGAACTGCAACTTGACTGGCGGAGGCATACAACTGCGAGGCGGTATTTCTAGTTTGATTTTGCTCTGCATTATCACATCTCTACTCTGCCTCGTAGTTCTCCTCTTCACACAGTGTCCTTCTCTTATTCTTTCTCTCTCGCCCTCTGGCATGTTTGAGTGTATTTCTGTTTTCCTTCCTCACAAAATTACCTTCACATTGTAAATCTGTCTCCGGCACATTACAGTAGAATTACTGTGTCCATGACCATGCCGCCATTGTACTGTGCTTTCTTTACGTTATGCAACTTCCCCTTTCCCTGTCCTCAGGTGCAAATCCACTCTTTTGATGGCGTCGTTAGTGAAAAGGAAGTTGTGATACTCGAGGTCAGTGCCTTATGTTTCATTTTACCGTCGCTGTTAAGCTACTTTTCTACAAAACTCCAACTGGTCTTGTGTCATTTACCTCCTTTTACAGAAGAGCCGACAGATAAATGAGCTGAAGTCAACAGTGGAGGAATACTCCTCCATCACAGAGGTCAGTGTGTTGAACTTCAGTCACATCATATCATTATTTCAGTTTCTACAAGTCAACAACCACCACTTGTTTCTCATAGATGCTCTCTTGCTGCTTTTACTTGTTTCTGATCTCTCTGCTTGCTTTTGCCTCCTGCCAATGTGGCCGTTTTATATGCTCCTTATGAACCAGTTGGTCTATTTCTACCACCTTTTTAGCTGTTTTCTTGTGTGCAGCAAAGGACAACCCTCTTGTTAAATGATATTTGGAAAAAATAATCACAGAAGGAAGCATATCAGATGTCTTGAGTCTTAATTACATAATAACTCTTAAAAAGAATTAGAAATATAAACCATGAACTTCAGGTAATGATTTCATTTAAAAAAAATGTTTAAAAGCTAAATGTGATATTGTAATTTAATACAGGCAAAACATAAATGTTCCCACTTCTACTGCACAGACAGTTCTCTGCTGTGTCCAGTGTGTTGGTACAATTATCAGCATGTGCGTCATTGGCATTTTTGGTTGTGGGAAATAAAACACCTGCTGTCCTTCGACACACATGGGTCTTGTAGTCGACACATTTTGTCGCAGTGGAGAAAAGGTAGGCAACATGGTTGACCTCTAAAATAACTAACGGGATGGACTGAAGCATGTTGGTTTCTCTGTTGTTGATTCCAGCTGCTGAGGGCAGACAAGAGCAAGCTGGAGAACAAGATGCAGATGATTTACCCAGACCTGTCTGGGTAAGTGAACCAAGAATTACCTGGGAGAGAAGGGGTCTGAGGGACCACCGAGGAAGTAGATATCTATTATGGAAGAGAAACCCTCTAAGCCTCAAACTGTATCTTTATAAAAAACGATTTGCATGTTCTGCTGTGTAACTTTGGGAAAAGATTTGTCCATTACCTCCTTTTCTAATTAATGTCTTTGTTTGTTTCTCTCCACTCCCGTCCTCCTGTCTCTCACAGAGCTGGTCTGTCCCTGTCGGCGGCCTACAGGTTGAACCAGAGCAGCTCAGGATCCCTACAGACCGAACTGGCTCTGGCACAGTCACCACTGGAGGTCAGCAGCACTCAATTACTCCATCTGTCTTCTTCAGTTGCTCACCTTCTCTTTCATGATCTCTATTTTTCTTCTTTCTCCTTCTTGCTCTCATTCTCATATCTATTATTCACCTTCTTTCCTTTTGTCATTTATTCCTTTTTCTCTGCACACACTGTTTCAGTCTCTGGTCTTTTAATCCTGACAGAGAATTCATGGCGGCTGCATCTCTTTGACATCTTCCCTTGTAGCAGCCAAACTGATGCACATATAAACTTGGGTGCACCCTACATAGAAACATCAGACACCGCTAGTTTTGCAGTGTTATGCAATCTCAGTTTACAGTGCACCTGATCCCAGCTGCTGTTCTGAGAAGTTTTATGCCTACAGGCAAGTCTGAAGGTTTTTCTTCCGCGAACTGTGGGGGTTCGCATATATTTCACACACAATACAAAGCACTGTGTGAACATTAGGTGCAGTTATTCACACGTTGTGTACTTTGCACTGTCCAGCCTCTCTGCAATAATTAGACTGTTTTAAGTCTCTTTTGCTTGTTTGTCTAAATATATTGCCGTCTCTTGCAGGCTGATCATTTGTCCACCACTATGAGCTTCGTCTCCCCGTTGGATGAGACGCTGGACAGGGAAGTGTTGCTGATGCTGCAGGGACCCAACCCCGAACACATGGCTCTGGAGTTCAAGAACCTCCTAAATAAACTGGTAACTATGTGTGATTGAGTGTGTGTGTGACGCCCTGACTTGCACTTGCACTAAAGTTGACCTTAGTGACTGCAGTGGACAATCGGCATCTGCAAAACAGTCCCAGTGTTATCGTGTATAAAATGTTTTATTTGAGTTGTTTGACTTGCAAATGACTGTAAATGTCACTCTGCTACAATCAACACAGAATCGGCACGGCATCAGCTGTAGCATACGTAAAAAACAAAGACAAACATTTTTAAAAGTTCAGCTTGAATTATCAACCCTTTTGCAAAGCATTTTATTTTTTTCTTGTACCATAATGTGGAACTTTTGAGACTTGGCTTGATTTTAAATTTTAGTCAAGTTCAATAAATACCAGGTTTAGACGATACTTAGGCTCTCATATGAGCTTAACAGGATGTAAGAGGTTTATGAATGCATGTAAACCTCTTGCTAATGTTGTGCATAACACATTTACCACTCTTGACTTTCCTTCTTGAAGTATTTCTTTCTCAAAAGTCATGACATGCTTCCTCTTTATGTCTCTCAGAAAAGGGATTTCAGAGAAGAAACCAACTCTGTCTTGACTACAGCTAGAGGCTTGCTGGACGGCGACGCACAGCCAGCGGGCGACACAGACACCCATCTCCAGGTCAGATACACTTTTCACAGACGCGTTTTGATTTTTTTGGTCAGAGTCCGCCTACCTACGGCGCTTGATGTAAGCTTAAGAAAAGTTGCAGTGTGCTGCGGTGTTTGTGTCTGTGAGCATTCCTATTATCTTTGCATATAGGTTGATTTCAGGCTGGAAACGGCCATCTCAGTGCTATTTTAAAAACGTATGAATCATGAAATTATGTAATGTGATCTCCATCTTCCTCTCCCTCCACCTGTTGCACTCTTTTTTTTCTCTATATCTCTCTATCACTGCTCTTTCTCTCCTTCCCACCCACTATCTCTCCTCTCTAGAGATCTCTCACTTATATAACTCTCCAACAGGCCCCATCCAAGCAGTGTTGTTTAGTCAGTGTGTTGTACCATGAACACAACCCACTCCCCTCCTCCCTCTCTCCAACTTTCTGTTTCTCTCCCTCCGTCTCTCTTTCTCTCCCACCCTCCCTCCCTCCCTCCTCCTCCTGCATTGTTGCCACTCTGCATTCATTAGCCACGTACTGCCATACAGCAGTAAACATAGCAAATGAGATAGAAATCATTAGTGGAGCAGAGCTGTACCAGTACAAGTCTTTCTTCTGTGAGCCGGCGGACATGGAGAGATTTTGTCACAGTTAGGTGTCAGAAATCGTTTGAGGCGTAAAAGACACCTAGCTATCCAGGCCGCACGACTGACCCCTCGGCCTCGTCCTCCCACAGGCGGTGCAGGCCGAGCTGGACGCGAGGAGGGCCGACTGGGCCCTCAGCCTGGACCAGCTGGCCCAGTACACGGACTCGCTGGAGAAGGAGCTGATCAAAATGGCCAGTAACATGAGGCGGTCCCGCACTGAGATCCTGCACCTTTCAGTCAGGTGAGCAAAGCTTTCTTGTCTGCGCACTATAAGGATGTTAAAAAATCAGTGGGCGGGCAGGCAGAAATGTGTGAGCTGCTGAGCTGCTGAAGTGAGTGATGTTGTTGTGAGACTTTGAGAGCAGAGGAAGACGGAAGAGAAGCGATTGGCAGTGAATCTTGTGCCGGCTAATTAAAGACAACTTGACTATAAGGTAGGAAAATGTTTCTTTGAGGAGGAGTTGTGCAGTAGTGATCTCATTGGTTGAATTAAACCCCTAGTAGGCAGAGCTAAGGAATTCATTTTCTGGCTAAGTAAGGTAATACTGACGCCACTGAAGAATTTGGAAGAAAGCTAGAAGCTGATTAAATCAGTCTAGGCTTAATGAGCTATCAAGGTTAGCTGGTTAGTCTAGCTGACCTTCCATGTTCATACAGCTCTTTCTATCAGCTTGTTAGGATGCCTGTGGAGCTTCAAGGTCCCGATTAATTAATAAGTTACTGAGCACAGATAACGAGGGTTTTATGCACACAATGAAGTTATTTCTGCCATTGCCATCAGAAGTCCTTATTTCTCAAACTTACTAAAACTCCACATAAATAACCTCACACACTACTCAATGTCAGACCCCTGCAGATGTGGGTGTCTCTCCTCTCCAGTGCTCTGTCTCAGTTGGCCAGTCAGTTGTGCTGAGTGGGGGAAAGACCTGTCAATCATCTTGACCTCAGTGACCCCAAAGGGCCCGCCTCACTAGGTCTGAGTCTGTGCCAACTCTGGACTCCACTCTGACTCTGTGTGTGTGTGTGTTTCTGTTTTGTACGGGTGTTCATGGAGACGGACATCCCCTCCAGATATATAACGGAGCTGGAGTGGTACCGTATGAGACTGGAGGGGGAGAACTGGTCAGGCTGTCCATCTTGGATTTACTGGTGCTTAGTTGCCAGGGTGCACTCAGGAACTTTAATATTATTTGGGAGAAAAGAAAAGGGCTCATTGTAGGTATAGCTCTACCTCCTACTTTTGGAGTGTTTGGGCTGATACAGACTGTTCAGAGGAAGACTGGACTACAAGGGAGTGCTAGGATCAGGGTTCAGTTGTAGGACACATTTGGAGGTTCTGTGTAGTCTGAGACTAGAAGGTCGGGGCTGGGACTGGATCTACAAAACCGTGAAGTCAAGAAACCGTTACTGGGCCAGTCGGAGAACTGGCGCTGGTCACCCTGGGCAACAGAATGGGACACTGCATGGGCCTGCGGATTGGGTACAGTATGTCCACTGTACTGTCTTCTGGGATCATGTGTTTTTTATTCTAGCTCTCTGGACAGTTTAGAGTGCTTTGATAAATCTGTTTCTTCCACATTTCTTTTGGAAAAACTAATAATCCCTCAGCTGTTTATTTTTTTAATTAACAAGATTTTGTTTTTGTTGCACGCAGGGTGCAGGAGCAGGACAACCAGAAGCGGCAGCTGTGTGAGGAGCTGGAGCAGCTAAAGACACCTCAGGACAGCAGAGAGGCCTCATGTCAGACACCTGCACCAGAGGACGAGGTCAGAGAGGATGTGTGGGCTGTATCACGGGGCTTCAATCTATAAACTTATATTTAGTAAACAGCAGCAGCTTCCACTATTCTCAGAAGTAATATTTTAATCTGTAATCACTATACATTGTTTTTAGAATATTCAATGTACACTGTCTGGGAGGTTGAGCAGGTGTCAGAGACACTGTTGCATGAAAGTCATATTGGGTTTGGGAAACATCCAGCTTTAATCATTTACATGCATGTGTTTTGTACGTGTTAACATTGGATACTGGAGGGTTTGCTTGGAGAGCAGCGACAGAGCTCATTCTGTATTCAGACAGATGGAGTATCTGGTTAGAGGAGAGTTGAGTGCGAGTTGGCGGCTGAAGTGGACATGTGCACCCACACACACATGCAGAATCAGATGCGACCACACACCTACGCACTGCTCCTCGCACAAAATGCACCGACACGCTTGAACATTTTTCCATGACAGCACCATTGTTTTTTTTACTGCAAAAACACAATGAGTTTGGTGCTGAGGTGGATGGATTTGCATACAGTGACTAAGTTGTGCTTTGACAAATAATGTAGTTGTTGCTTTAAAGTAATTATTCAGTAAAGCTTGGGATCAAGGAAGAACCAATAAATTATTAGTTATTCAACAAAAAGAATAGTATTAAAAAGAAAAGATAATTCACAAGTGCCGTTTCAATTTTCATTTTGCTGACAGCTTTGTTAATAAGCGATTTTTCTAGAAAACACTTGTAATCGTTTCCAGTACTTGTCAACTCCATTCCTCCAATTGTATTTTGCCACAGTGGGATTTGTTACAGTCAGACTTTGGCAGGTTTTTGTGCATCTCACATTTGCACTCTTTTTTTATTGAGACCTCGTCTTTCCCTTTTGTAGCCTGGAGATGACTTGGACTGGGACGAGGAGTTCGCCCTTCAAGACTTCCTGAAGAACGAGTTAGCAGAGAGGAATTGCAGAGAACAGGGCGGGCGAACGGACAGAGGTGAAGAGGAGGACGGGGAGGAGAAGTGGACAGTAGTGGACACAGCCGGAGAGGGAGAAGTGAGGGACACGTCCACTCCTCTGTCTGCACTCTCTGGGGAGTCCCGGCCTGGGCACGGTGCAGCAGGAGGGGGTCAAGGTGAGTGAGGACGCGAAGGTGGACATAGCATAACATCTCAACAATTTAAACTGCTCAGCAACTATTTGAACTTTATTCACAGAGAACCACTAAATGTTATAATACTGGAGCTATTCATTTTGAATTGGCTCTCAACAGATTAAATCTTCCTTGAGCCTAGAAAATCCATTATACACCAGAATTAGCCCCGAGCTAACTGGAACCTCATAAAGCCAAGCCAAATAGGGCTAAATATAGTTTAATGTTTTTGTGGGCCCCATTCTGACCCCTCTCACCCTGCTCCTAGTTCTGGATCCAACTCGGTAGAAATAAGCCTTTAGCTAACCTCATGCAACAAGAATGTGAACTAATACATCCTGCTTCTTCTGAGCATGAGAATATTGAGAACATACTTGAGTCCACATTTGTAGCTCTAGATTAGGTATGCCTAAACGGAACCACAGCTAATGTTAGCCATTATGTGTTAGGTCCAAATATGCACATACCATACCATTCTGCCCCCTCCTCCCCCCGCCACCCCCTGTTTTTAGAGAGGTATGGGTTGGAGGACAGGGGATGTTCAGGGAGAGATAAAAAGTCAACAGTAGATGTCACATCGAAGTGGTGTACATCATCTGAAAACTGGGAACCTGAAGAGTAATTTGAGATGCAGCTCAGCACTGTGTTCTTATCAATTATATTATAAGGGCTTCGAACATTATGATTGAATTATATGATGGCCAAGTTGTTGCAGCTTTTGGGTTGACACCATTTGTCACGTGGATTTTGTGCTAAATTTGTCATTTTTGTACTACTTGGGAATTGATAAAAATTCTCAATAATCCCTCCAAAATACCACTTTAAGACACCAAGACCTTGAGGAACACCATAGAAAAAGCCATGCTGTGATTTGGTATCAAAAACTTTTGACATTTGGAGATTTCGGCAAGAAATGCATTTTTCGTTGATTGGATGGCGAGCACTTCTGTTCTGGAAACTGCTTATTGTTAATCTACCTAGGAAAGCCATCCATCCTCTGAATGCTCTAGGTCTCTAGTTTGTGGTTGTAAAGTTTCACAAGGCTGTGATTATCCTAGAGGTCACCACAGGTCATTTTATACAGTGAGGTCAAATTTTTTAAAAAATGGTCTCACTATATGAAATGGCATCATCACACATGAATACAGTTGGGCTCATTGGATCAACAAGAGTCTCAGCTTTACAGTGATACCCAATTCATGCAATTCAAGACTGTTTAGGGACCCCAGTATGCAGAAATATTCAAACACACCATTTAAAATATGTGAAAATAACACATTTGTACTGCATGCAAAAAAATGCATGTTTGTTTTTTTTTTCTACCGAACCCGTTTTCATTCATATAACGTAAGGTCAGAGGTCCCCTTTTGAAAATACCCATGCCACTTTTTCCACGCCAGAATGTAGCGTAACTTTGTATCGTTATTTAGCGTTCTTCCCGACATGCTTGCATGACATGGTTGGTACCAGTGGATTTCACTCACATGTCCAGCTGGTGCACCAATCTGCAGGTTTCACTGTCTTACAAAGTGCTTCACAGGATAAACTCTATAGGTGAAAACGGCTTACAGACTCAGTTATTGTCTTTGGGTGTTGATTTGTGTGTGTGTGTGTGTGTGTGTGTGTGTGTGTGCGCGAGAGAGAGAGAGAGTGAGTGTGGATTATCCCCCTGTAATCCATGGGAGTCACAGGGCACTCAGCCACCCTTGAAGCACCAGTACAGTACACACACTCACTCATTGTACGGATACACACACACTCGGAGGCCCTTGGCAGTAGACCCCTGCCTTCTATGGTTGTTGTGGCCCTGGTCTTATTGTGAGCGAGTGTGTGTGTGTGTGTGTGTGTGTGTCTACACAGTACGTGAAATCCTCTCTTCCTCAAGCCCCTTGTATGGCCAGGTGCACGACCGGTCTGAGGCCACGACGTGAGCTCAGTAATCCCCCATTCCTCTGCCTGCATGAGCGGCTGGCAGGCGGAGAGAGAAAACGAGAGTGTGAACGTGGTCATTAATGCCACCTTAGCCATGCATGGTATTTTAACCTCTCTGCCCCTCCCTCAACTCCATGCCTTGCATAATAGACAGTCTGACCTTTTATGGTAAAAGGTGGGGTTGCTTTTGGACGGCTATTAACCCCTGCAGATTAATTGGGTTTTCAATGAACAGCTACTTTTTTTTTGTCCTTTTTTCAGCCTCCTCTTTCCTCCTTTCATTTCTCTTTCTCCCTCTCTCTCTGTTACAGGCGCCGCAGCCTGCACTGAATCAGAGCCAAAGGAGAACTGTCAATCTGTGCAGGTAAATTGAAATGTGACATTTTTCCTGTCATGGGATTATGTATATGTATTGTACATGATGCTCACCATGTTTGGGACTTTGTGTATTATCCTTAACGTTGTGTTTTCCCCAATATTTTACTAAATCTACTCTTAAAATAGAACAAATTTAACGCCAATTGCCTTAAAGTAGTTCAGCAATTAATACTGTAATCTTTAGCTTGCGTGTTATTAAATGGAATATTCTGCATCCCTTGAAACGTTGACTAGAAAACTTCAGAAAATCAAATTTCTTTCACGTGTTGCATGTAGCATTTCAGAGTAAGTTAATAGTTCATCTTGAATCTCATAGGTCTCATTCCCAGTGGGATGATGTTGCAACTGTTGCAAGGAAAAAACTACTCGACTTTAGCCTCAAACTTTTAATAATATAGCCAAACTGAATGTATGTAGCATCTTTCAGTCTCTGGAAACCACATGCCCAAATTAATTTGCTCACTTGTGATTATCAGAGGATAACACCAGTTTTGACCTTGTGGAAACCCACATCCCTGTGGCTTAGTGCAGTGATAGCAAGAATATGTAAAGTTGTCCTTGTTAAGGATTAGGATCCCTTTCATTTCAACAAACCGTTTGGTATCTCTTGATGTTAAAAATTAACAAAGACATTGCTGTCTGAGTTATACATCACAAGGATTTTTTTTTTTAGCTTTGTCCATTATCATAAATGGGCTGAAATAATGTCATGGCCTTTGGGGAAAACTTGGTTTACAAGCTAAAAGCAGTGTTGAGAATCAATAATTTCCACTAATAGAGTGTGACACTTAACCACAAGCTTCAAAAGACTTAATTTTAGCTGGGCTGCACTGTAAGGAGTGTAAAACGCCTTGCAGAGTACGAGAGACTTCCACCAAACCACAATACTGTCATGGTTACAGATGAGGACTGGGTGACTGGTTTTGAACTCCTACACCTGCTCAGGAAATGTGGGTTGTTTCTACATGTATCTCCACCTTGAACAGCTACTGCTGAGGTGCTGTTGAATAAGACACTGAATCTCTAACCAGCTCAGAGCCCAACAATGGATTACTGTAGTTGTAATGGGCAGCTGCCAGCTGTGTGACAAGTGTGGAAGTGAGTGTCAACAGGAAGCATGACTGTAACAAAAGCGATTTGGTGCTCATCTTACCCTGGCTTGATGCATTTTTTAAATGTTTTCATTTGGCATACGGATCTTTGCGGTTTCTGGGAATATATTTATATACTTCCTTTGCACTGGTGGGAAGGAAGTAGGACGTTTTTAAAGTTATAGTGTTGTCTGGAGTTCTGTCAAACAGCAATATTAGCCTATCTTGGCTTGAACGTTGAGCATCTATGGGATCAAATGACACAATCATGATTCCATAGGCATCACAGTCTCACACTTTGAAATGGTTGGTAGGTCAGTCGAACACTTGAATCCTTAATGTTGCCTATGATTTTCTGTTTCACAGTTTTCTCATGTTGTTTATCATCACATGACTGAAAAACAGGACATTAAAATTAAATTACATAACAAGGAAGCACACTTACTTTTATTTTGAAGCCGCTGGTCAAGGGCTGATGATGACGCTTTGCTCATCTCATTTGGACTCCGACACGTATGTTCTGCCTGTTGCTGTGTGTGGCTCCTCTGATGTGTTTTAATGGAAGTAAACAATCTGGTTTCTACCCGATACTGCTCCAGATCAACAGACCGCACCATACCAAGCCAAAGGTATCATCATCGTCATCAACTGTGATTGGTTCTTCTATTTGAGTTGTTGCAGGGAAGGCTTGCAGTGCCACGTAATGAAGACTACCTAGTGCCTGGTAAAGTTCTTGCCTGACTGGAAAGGCAGCTTCCAAATTTAATTCTCAGCGAGCCCTTAGGGTATTGTCCTTGGCAAATATGTGCAATTGATGTAGAGTCTCTATTTGGTCTTGAAACTTTGGTATGGTTCAGTCTGTTGATCTGAACCAGCATCAGGTAGAAACCAAAGGGACCTTCCACATAATTTACATTCCCAAGACATCCTGTTGAACTGGTGGTTAATTTGGGTGATGTGCTCGCATCAGTGGAGTCATACACAGCAACAGGCAGAACACTTTGTCTGAGTCCAAATGAGATGAACTTGGTCTTCCTTATTATGTAATTTAATTAATATTTGAAGTGAACCAGAAAATCATACTTTAAGCAACATTATGGATTCATATGTTACTGACCTACGCTCCATATACTCTGCTAAGTCCTCTGTTGCTTAACCGATAACGGGCACAACATGAAAACCTCTGGAGATGTAAGCAAGTGTCCTATAACCAATAGAAGAATGAGTTTAAAAAAAAACTGTGGATAACTTTGTTTGTTTGCTGGGGTGAGGGTGCGGTCAAAAAGTGATTTATGACAGAGTGTTACAAGCTGAGACTCTTTTTGCAAACTCTTCCTGGTAGTGCGTTCAAGGACGCTCTGACGTATAAAACATCAGAGTTTCAAATATCAGATATGGGAATGTCCTTGAACACACCATCAACAAGGAGGCTTTCAACCAGTCCCTGTCACTGTCCCTGTGACGTCGCTCTAACTTCTAATGGTCATTTATTACATTGTACATGTCACTTTCTCTCCCTCTCTCTTATTTCACAAGCTTCTGCACTCTCTCTCTATCGCTTTCTTTTCGCCTTTCTGCACATTTGCCTACCAAATAGCTCTTCACATATCATTATTCACAGACTCTGCTCACAGGCAGCAGTCTGCAAGCCGTCCGCTTCCTTATATAGAATGACAGTGATGAAACTTTCAGGTCACACGGGGGCAAAAGAGAAAAGGACCTGCTCTTATTGGCAAAATAAAGGATTATGCACCGGCATTTGAAGAAAAAATGTAATCTGCACCAAATAACAATACATGCTATACACTAAACTCCACATTTCGCAGCTATGATCTCAATGTCTATTTACACTTTTATGATCTTGGATGTTTTCTGCTTTCTACTCACAGTCCTCAATGCTTAATTAATTTCATCGCCGCAAGCTTTTTAAAAACTAATTTAAACACTCCTCATTGCTGCAGTCAGTACGAAAGTGATGTTTGCTTTTGAATTTCCCATGAAGATGACAGTAATTGGGGGTCTTTCCAACAATCCATCACTGATGGAGCAGATGCTTTGTGCTGTCTGTCAGCTGTTAGATTTTGTTGACTCCTTATGCAATGTCTTCTCATCTGACAAAGATTTGTTTCTATTGACTGATTGTGGGCCTGCTGTTCGGTACATGCTAAATGTGTGTTGCTTATTTGATCTTTTCACCCCTTTTCTTTTTTGAATATATTATTATTTGTGTGTGTATGTGTGTGTGTGTGCGCGTGTGTGTGTTTTGAGGAGGAGGCAGCAGTGCCATTGAGCACCCACTCACAAGCTGTCAGCATTAGACACCCCGAGGCGGATGCTCTCCCTGATCTGTCCCACTCCGAGAACAACAGTAAGACCTCCCTCGCTCTCTTTCTCTGTAATTCACTCTCTACGTGGCTCTATCTTTCCGTTTTACTTTCTCGCCCCCCCCCCCCAACTGTCAGCTAGTCGCTCTGCTTTGTGCATTTACAACTTAACCAAAGAGTGAGTCATTTCCTGACTCACTTGGTGTGTTTGCCGTTTGTTTAGAGGAGAGAAGATTTTGCTAAATCTCGCAAGATGAAGGTCAAACTCTACCAAATGCCACAGTAGGAACATCGTTTTTATTGTTTTTTGGTAATCCAGAATTACATGACTGCTTTGTAAAATCGTGTACTTAGTGACTGCATTACTACAACACACATTTTATTTTACTTTTCCGTATGAACTACATGGAGAAAGAAATATTCTCAGATGTTAAAAAAAGCTGTTAAAAACATTTCCCACTACATTAAATAACATATTAAGGCTAATGTATTCACTTTGTGTGCAGGTCACACTGAGCTTATGTTTTCTGGTGTTGTCAGAATGCACCCTGGTAAATGTAGGAAATCATTAGACTAAATTACAACAGCTTGTAATAACTCAATAACCTGTAGTCCTCGAGTGCATTGACCATCACACATTGATTTTTCACTGATTTTTCTCTCGTCTCCACAGATGCAGAGTCTCCCTCCTGTGGTCCAGCCCAAAGTCTGAGCAACTCACCTGAACAGGACCAAACAGTCGCACATAGTAACACCTCTCCCACAGCAGCCCAGATGCTTCCTCCCAACAGCACATCACCTGGACAGGATGACACCCAGACTGAGAGGTGAATGAAGAAATCAATGTTGTTTTTGAAACACTGGGCGCATAATCACAGTATTAGACTGATTCCAATTCCAAATTTCACCAGTGTTTCTAACAAGATTTTGTGAGACTATGGTGGGTGGATCTTGGACCCTCTGGAGGGGTTCGTTGGCATGCTCCCCAGGAAAATTGGTTTTAAGTTGAATGCATTAATCTGGTGCACCTTGAGAGCAAAATGAGGAGGATAGATCTATGAAGAGTCTAGGCTAGTCTAGGCACTAGTTGCAGACTAGACTAGGCACTAGTTGCAGACTAGACTGTTTACAAGAGCACTAGGCTGGCGCTCTTGTAAACAATTTTGTGCCTTAGCAGTGGTGGAAACTAAGTACATTTACTCAAGTACTGTACTTGAGTACAATTTTGAGGTAATTTCAATTTTATGTAACTTTCTACTTCTACTCCACTACATCTCATATTGTGCTATTAACTTCAGTACATTTATTTGACAATATTAGTTACTATCTACTTTGCAGATTCAGATTCTTTATACAAAATATAAATAAACTATTATGTGTTATTAAATAGTATATAAGGGAAATAAAATGAGCTCCATCTTTATCAGCTGCAACATGAAAGTGATGAACACATTAATGCATCAATACTTATAATCCAATGATATTATATATAAATGATTATGAAATGGGCCATTCTGCATAATGAGTACTTTTACTTTTGGTACTTGAAGTTTATTTTGACACTAATACTTTTGTACTAGGGCTGTCAAAGTTAACGCGATAAAAATGCATGAACGGAAATTTGTTTTAACGCCGCTATAAGAGATAATATCAGTTTATGCTCTTCATCACACCTAAAAAGGGACTTAATCCACAGACACACTTGTTCAGTTGGTGTTTGGTTTGCCATATCCCACCTAAGGGGCACAAAACAGAAGCAGGAAACTGACATTACCACACAGCCTCACCTTCTGACTTATTTTCATAGCAGTATAAACCGTCCCGGCTAGATTTGAAGTTGATAGGTGTTAGCCACAATAGTCGCAGTTGAAGTCACCATCTTCGAGTTTCATGATTTCCCTATGACTTGGTCCACATTTGCTAGTCAAATGGGTGTTTTCCTCGCCGTGGGAGGAGCGCGCAGGCTAATTAGCATGGCTGCAGCCATGCTTTGCATAGGCGCAGTCCAACTACAGAGAGACGACGGCTGTTCCTCATCTCTCTCGCCGCCTCATACCGTCACAATTTGTGTCTCATTAGATGGATAGAAAGTGCATCTAATGTGCAAATCGAGAATGAGGAAATGGACAGTGTTTGATGGTTGACCTTTGACCTTTTCACCTGTGGTCAGCAGCCAGCCGACCAGTGAGGACCACAGGAGAGAAGAAGAGAAAGAAGGCAAGGCGGACTGCAGCGCGGGAGCTATGAGTTGCACCAAGGTCAGTAGCAGAGAGGAAGTGTTTTAATGCATGAGGGAATATAACTTCCTCTATTCTCTTCAGCATCAGCTCCCCGCTGCTTCCTCTTTTTCACCCCGTCTCTCTCTCTCACTCTCGCTCTCTCGCTCTCTCTCTCTCTCTCTCTCTGCCACCTCACGTGTTTACCAGCTGAGTGAGAGTAGGTGTGTTTTTGAAGTGAGGGGGGTTTCAGTGGGCAGGGCGCAGGCTGGCTTTCCTTGGGAGAGCCTGACAGGGAGTCCTCGTCCTGGGCAAGGACGAGAGAGAGGGCAGGGATATAAAATGAAGGGAAAGATCAGAGAGCATCATTATACTGACTGCTCAATTGTATGACCTAGGGAGGATGGGCTATCGCTTTCCCTGAACTCTGTTGCCAAAGGAGGCAAGTACTAAATATTTAACTTCGCTTACTAAGTTGTCAGTATTAAATTGCGTTCATTATTGCAAAGTATTTATCATCAAGTTAAATCAATAATGAAAATTTTGTGGTATTGATTTACTATTTAATAAACTGATTACAAGATTTAAATAGAAATTGCATGGAAAAATTGGAACGCCATCGCCATTTCCCAGCGCACAAATTTTCACAAGTTTGATTAATACTCCAAAAAACAAAATATATCCAAGTTAAAATGATGTCAAACAGTTCACATTTGAGAAACTGAAACATTTTTCACGACTTTTGACACAATTGATTTATTCAAATTATTGTCAGTTAGTTTTTGTGTCCGTCGACTAACCAAAATGTGATTACAACTAGTTATATAAAAGCAGAAGAATGATCAAAAAGATGGCTGTGATGTTCCAAAGCCCATTGGTAAAGGTCTGGACACAGTGGATCATCACGGTGTCCGTCTGTCTGTCTGTCTGGACTAATTAGTGTTTACAATGAATTGCTTTGATGAGTGCTCTATACAATAAGATTGCTTCATTACGTCCAGCCTCAGATGGGGTTTGCAGTGTTTTTATGTTAAGAGCAAAGGCTCACTTGTGTTGTGATGCTGTTGCACCGCAGTCTGCTTTGCATCCTGCAGAGAGATCGATCAGCCTGGTTTCTTTAGTCTCCTATCTGTTGGTGGCATGTTGGACAGCCTCCCTGCTGAGCGTCTGAGGGAGCCAAGAGAAGGCAGGCTTTTGACTCTGTGGGTGTGTTCAGTACGTCAATGAAATGTAGTTCTACACTCATAGGTCAAGAACGGTTTTCAGCCAAATCAAGGTTGTCTTTTTATGATTGAAGAATTTGGTTTTAATCTGCCAGCAAAGAGAAGGAGTTGAGTTTCTTATCAACAAATTCATTTGGATATATTCAAATAGCAGTTTCACTTGTAAATGGAAGATATTTTCATTGGACTCAAGGTTTCATATTTATGTTGGGGGCAAAGCAATATAAGTGGAATTCAGAAATGTGTTATGTTTTATCATGTTTTCACTCTGACAAATTTCCTATTTCTACTAACCATTTTACAAAGAGAGGATTAATGATAAACCTGACCGATGGCACCTTACATTCAGTATTGCTTATTCAGTTTCCGTCAAACATTTGGTGTCTGCGATGACATAACTAAGATGTTGTTCTAGGACATGATTGTGCAGGCATATTTGGATTATCAGTGTATTATTTAGCAAAGAAAAAATACATTGTGGGGGATCGGATGATTCAAATCTTTGTAGTAAAGCAACAAAGTGCTGCAGGAATGAGTCATAAAAACCTCAGAATGAGTTTGCATTTTCCGGTTCTCTCGTCTCGAAGTCGATGTTTTTTTTTTAATTAGATGCCTGAAATAAGATCTGTGGTTAACAGACACTTAAGAGATTTGTTTCTATGGCATAAAATACACCACTAAGTACCCCACTCGAAGCTTTTATGTGTCTTCAAAAAGGCGGCTGCTAACAAGCGGCTAAATGAGACTACTAAACGTCATCACGATGAACACTAGTCCGCCTTTAGCTTAGTGGTGGTGATGCAAGTCATACAACCATGGTGTAGTTTATAGCCTAATGTTAGATTTTTACTTCTGGCGATTGCATTCGCACTTCAAAAATCAAAGTGGTGTTCATTTGTGAAGATTAATTTACAGAACAATTTTGCGCAAGTATCATAGTTTGCCACAGGGCTTATTTTCTGCAATAATCCAAAATCAAATGGAGAATCCCTTTGGGTTCTTGTCGAGGAAACCCGTGCCATTCTAACTTCCTGTTTGGCATCTACTGTTTGGCAAATACGTCATCCCTGCACCACTCTATCGGAGGAACGTCCAGTCAAATTAATAATGTGTTGGATTTGAATCTGCTGCGAAGAGGAAACAGAGCAGCAGCCAGTTTTATTTTGCCTCAGAGTTTCTTTGGATGTGAAATGACATTGAGGTCTCCTTTAGGTTTTGTATTCAGTGAAACGGTGAGGCAGCTCTCTCCTATTTTGAGCTACGTCAAAACGGATATTATGCATACTCATTACACAATATCCCGTTTCACTGCTCTGAGCGCTCACCTTGCTCCATTGTGTGCGTGTGTGTTCACACACCATTCTGCATGCACGTAGTCCGCCTCCACTACTTAGCACTGTGCCAGTGTTAACGTGTTCTCTGAGCACCCCTCTCAGCAACACACACTCTCAGAGCTGCAGGGCTCTCCATGAAGCAACACATTATATAAGGAATCAGTCCAATCTTTCTCTTCGACACACTGTAGAGCTTAGATAGCGTTTCACTGCCATGGGACAGGTACGCTACATGGATGTGTGTGTGTGTGTGTCTTTTAATCATTGACCATTTCTTGTAATGCGGGGCGCTGCAAGGCCACCTGTCTTTTTCTCACCCCCTCCTTCCTTCTCGTCCTTTTGTCCATCAGAGCCTGAGTCGGGACCAGTCGGTAGACAGATCAGCAGCAGAAGACAGGTGAGTGATTCACCGTCAACTCTCAGGGTTTTCACACTGCTTCACTATCCAACAGCGGCAATTACTCTTGAAGGTTATAGTGATTTCTGCTCAGGGAGAACTTTTTCTCTGCATTTTTTTTTAGATTAGTGTTTTGCAAATGCTTTAGTATTGTGTATTTGTGTTCCAGCACGTGTCTGCTACCTGTGCTGGTCGAAGAGGAGGAGAGTGTGCAGGACAGTACAGCCGAGGTGCCAACGGTAGCCGCCAGCATGGAAGGTAGGAAGAAAAACACTCAAATCTGCGTTTGCATAAAGGAGGTGAAGAGAGAAGCCGACTGTTTGTTTACGCCTCCTTGCATCTACGTGTAACTTTGACCACCCACACACCAACTCTTCCTCCCAGGGACGGACCGGCTCACCAGCAGCAGCGCAGCGACCACCTTCTCTGACAGCAGCTCTCCTCGGTCAGGCTCGTCCATCACGCATGCCAGCCAATCGGGGAGCGGCATGGGCAGCGCGACCTCTGACCCCAGCCAATCGGAGGATAGCGCAGCCAAAAAGGAATCCCTCCCCCTCTCTGGCAAAAATAAGAGGGAACTGGTAAGACCTGCTCTACTCCCACTCTCTTCTCAACTGACTATTGGATTAGTTATTCCACATATTAATGGTGACAATGATTTAAAAGTCATTAGCCTGACTACTGTTGGAGTTGATTACTGCTCTAAATCGGGGTCATTATGCTGTAGTTTCTGCTATTTTATCAGTTTTTTATTTCTATATAAGGTATCAGTCATATTTTATAGCAAATTTAGTTTTTGTTTTCATCGTCATTGTTCTGGAGTTCAGACATACAAGCAATGAATTATAAAAGTAAAAACAGCCATCCTAATACATGAAAAAAATATGTACAAGTTAGTTTTGGTTCAGTTTTATGTTTTCTTCATAATGCATTTTTATTTATGATTTTTTTTCTGTTTTTTAACACTTAATTGTTTTATTATATTCTTAGTTCAAGCTTAGCTTAAACAAACCTCAGAGTAGAATTGATGAAACACCACGATCATGCTGAATGGAGCCGGTATCATTAAGATTCAATTTCCTCATTGGCGATGAGTTCCATTAGTATCTTGGTTCAGCGTGACATTATGACCTGAAGAGAATGCTGTTCTTCCAGCTATGTGAGTGAGTGAGTGAGTATGAAAGAGAGAAAGAGGAAGGGAGAGTGCATAGTTTTCATTTTAAGCTCCACTCAGAATCAGATCATTCACAATCAAGAGCCAACTACACTGCCAGCTGCTTTGAGTCTCCACATTTCACCTTTTTATTATGTAAAAACTATTGGAAGGACTAGGGAGTAAAGGGAGCAATATGGATGTTGCGGGCGACGTCAGCATGGAGGGAACGGAGTTAAAAGGAGACAAGGAGAGGGAGAATGAGCAGAGAGAGGCAGAGGCACTAACGTTTGTCTCGACCCTGCAGGAGCTGTCACGCAGCATGGAGGCCATCGAGGAGCAGAAGGTTCAGGAGGACCAGAGTGAGACCAGCATGGCCACTGAGAAGGAATGTATGTGTCATATATTCATTCTACACTGTTATACACTATATAATATGTATTTAATTTTCCATTCATAAAGGAGTACTTGCACATTTCCTCTTTGAAAATTCTAAATTATGATTTGATCATGTATTAGTCGCTTATCATTTCCCTTCCTAGCTGAGACGTCAGTGAAGTCAGACTCCTCCAAAGTGGATAAGAACAGGTAAGAGAGCAAATGATCATAGTAACGCAACTTGACACTTAAATCCATAAGCATCCATGTGTGCATGTAATAAGACTTGTCACAGAGTCGTCATTGTTGTCTCTTTATCTGCAGCATGTCCCCTAATGACAAGGAGGTTGAGGTATGTATACCGTTAGATCTGCATTCATAATTACTGTTGTGTTAAGGACATTTTTTTTATCCTTTTGTAGTAGAAACAGGACAGAAAAGAACAAGTTATAAAGTTAATTCTTTTCTTACACAGCCTTTTGTCAGCCTAAAGTGTGCATACATCTGAAATATGTATCGCAATACAAAGAACACTTCTCTTAGAAACCCATACAACAACCATCCACATAGAAAGTTAACGCATCACTTTAATGCACTGATGTGATTCGCTTGAAATGTGAGAGTTTCCTACAGGGAAGTGCGGGAGTTTCATGGTTTATCTGGTGTAACTTTTCCAGTACAATGATGCTTGTCTGTTGATGGAGAATAGCTCTTATCTTAATCAAACAAGGAAATGGTAGAAATGGCCATCTCATCTGCAATTGGCAGGATATAACGCCACATACAGTGAGTCCAGCAGTAAGTGCCAAAATTAAAAGTGTCTTTTTCATGTTTGCAGGCGGAATTCCAGCGTCTGGCATTGGGCTTCAAGTGCGACATGTTCACCCTGGAGAAGAGACTACGGCTGGAGGAGAGGTCACGTGACCTGGCTGAGGAGAACGTCCGCAGGGAGGTGTCCAGCTGCCAGGGCTTACTGCAGGTCAGTCGTTTTTGATGATTACCAACAGAATATTTGTTGTGCTTTTGTGCAATTCCTTTTTTATAATACTATAATTTGCCCTGCACAACTTTTGAGAGCAAACTAAAGTTCTGAAGATGGATGGCTACTCACCCTGTAAGCGTAGTAAAGACTGTGATTTATGCACACTGTGCTGGCTTTGACAAACCGGTACCAAGTTGATTAGATAGCAACTCTTTTTAGTGATTACATTCTGCAGAAATGTGTCTGGTATGAATCTTGCAAGGTTCAGATTATATATGGAACTTGTGTCTTGTTCTGCAGCTTTCCTGTTGTATAGATAGAAAAATGTGGACACAATTATCCTGCATCAATAAGAATCAATTAATTAAATTGTAAATTAAATTAAATGGAATGAGGTGTGGGTTAGTGAGTATGAGTGGAAAATGATTTCTACTGTCAGGTGCGGCCTCTTGGTCCTTCTCTTCCTTTGTGTTCCTTATCAACTCTCTCCTTGTCCCTTCTCTCTCTTCTGTTGTCTCCTCCCAGGCTCTGACTCCTCTGTGTGAGGACGACAACCAGTCCATGGAGATCATCCTGAGGCTCCAGAAGAACCTGGACATCCTCATCCAGTCCATGACCAGGGTGTCCAGTCGCTCTGAGATGCTAGGAGCTATTCACCAGGTGGGACAATGTGTGTTTGTGTCGTCAGCATTTGTTCCCACTGTTTTGTGATGTGATGAAAATCTGAGCTGAACTGATTTAATGTGACTGTCAGGAGAGTCGTATTGGTAAGGCTGTGGAGGTGATGATTCAGCATGTGGAGAATCTGAGGAGGATGTACACCAAAGAGCATGCCGAGCTGCTGGAGCTAAGAGAGGCGCTCATGCAGAATGAGAGGTCATTTGGATCACAGACTGAAAGAGGTAGCGGACGGTTCCATAAAGGTTACTATCAAGACTGATGTTACCAGTTCGCTACGATTTTGTCCTAACATGCATGCTCAATGCAGTACCTGTGGGGGTTTCTGTACAATATCTGTCATTGTTTTGTGTTGTTAATTGATTTCCAATAATAAATATATACATACATTTTCATAAATCAAGCAATATTTGCCCACTTCAATGTTGATAAGCGTATTAAATATTTGACAAATCTCTCTTTTAAGGTACATTTTGAACAGTGATTAATTTGCAATTAATCGCGATTAAATATTTTAATAAATTGACAGCCCTAGTGTAAATACAATTGGGGCATATGTGTAAATATGTATTCTCTTTGATGGCACACACAAACCACATATATAGAAGATAACTAAACTGTTCCTCTTTCCAGATGACTTCCGTGGCAAGAAGCAGACAACACAATACTACAAGGTCAGCTGCAGCTAGGTTACATATGATCTCATCATTCTCCTTCACTCTGACGTTGTTAATAATGCTCACGTGTGTTCATGAAGTAATTTATCTTTTTCCTTTTCCCCCACAAACAGTCGTCGACCCGGCGGGTCAGCATAGCAGCGATCCCCCGCTCTGGTGGAGGCAACATGCACTTTGACATGGTGAGGACGATGAAACAAGAGAGATCAGATCTGATCATGTAACATACCCTTAGGTTTATGTCAGCGAGTAGGCTCATTATACAATATAGTTTATCAAAAGCATGTTTCGATAGAAAGCTAGCATCCTGCTTGCAAGAGTGCAGATTGCTCCTTTAATTTAAACAGTGTACAGTATATAAAAGTTATGTTTAGGAGTTTTGATGATACAATTTCCATTTTCTTAGAATTGCTTTCAATGCTTTTTAAATGCAGTGCAGGTCAAACTATGGTTAAACCACAAATGTAAAGTCTCATACCACAGTGAGCCTAACTGCATGTAAAATGTAGGACTGGTTTTAGTCTAACTGAAAATGGATCCAGGTTTAAAATGTCAGTAATGCTTCAAGTTGCGCAAAGGAGCATTTTTTTTACATGAATCATGACTCAAATTGTTTCATTTTTCCACCACAGTCCAAAACACAAGACTGCTCAGAGGCTGAAATGGAGAGACTGACCAGGCGATCCCCATGGTAGGTATTTGTATGTGTGTTAATGTGTGGGTTAAATCTGCCTGTTATGTAGAGTGACGTTAAACAAGATTTAGTGTGTATGTGAAGGGGAGAGTGTGCTTAAATTAAAAGTAATAGGACTGTTTAGATTGTTTCTGATGTGCAGGAAGCTACTGGCTGTGACTCTCTTTCTCAAGCCACCGAAGCTTTCTGTACCATAACATGAGGGTTGTTGTTGTTGTTGTTGTTATGCCCGTATGTGATAACGATGGTTTACAGGAATGTGGGAGGGAAGAACCCTGCGCGCCCTCCGTTAAAGCGCTTTGTTAGCTCTGCGGCCTGGGTTGAAACTGAAGATCCTTCTCTCATGATGAAGGGGTAAGACATGCCAGGGAGAAGGGTACCACGCTGGCTGTGTCGCGCACGTTTTTCACCGTGGCCCCAGATGCATAAAGACGGCAGCTTTCTGGTGTGACATCATTACCGTCAGTGGGATCTTTCAGTCCTTTAAGCTCAGGAACAAATTAAAAACGATGTTATTTTTTGTGACCAGAAAAAAATCAGTGATGATGACGTCAAACCACACAGCAGCCATCTTTCATGCATCTGGTTCCTCCTCGCATGGGGAAGTGTTTATCAGAAGCAAAACATCGTTTTTATGACAATTTTTTTCTTTGTGTAAAGTAAAAGAAAGTGTGGACTTTTTTTATTTTGTTTATTGGCATCATGTAGTTTTCAAATGTTTGGACGAAGACAGTGGAATTTGCTCTATTTCACCAGCCAAGCCAAAATTGAAGCTTAGATGATACGAATGAAGCACTTTTCAAGCTCTCCAAATATCTGAAAGGTTGTGAAATTGCTTTGTGGGTCCATGATGTAATGTTGGAGCACTTAAGTTGAATTGCTGTGCATGAGTTCTCTAAAAAAAAACCTCTCTTGTGTACAGCAGGAGAATGTTAATCAGTGACTATTTGCTGGCTGCATATGCATGAAATGTGCATGTGCACATACAGACTCGGTGTGAAGCCACGCTTGTGTGTTTTGAATGTGCAACTGTACAGTGTGTTTGTGAATGCCTGACCCACGCGTGCCCACAGGACGCCCTACGACTACACCGACGGCCAGTCGGAGGACGAGCAGAAGGAGGAGCCGGTGGTAGAGAGGAGGAGGTCCAGTCTCAGTGAGCTGGGCATCAAACTCACCTCCCTCATTCTGCCCCTCAAGACGTTAGTCCAACCAAATAGCCACCGCTGGCCTACTGCAGCACCACTTTCTGCCAGAAAAGCTAAGAGGCTCGCTGCATAGTGGAAGAGTTCATCATTTAGCTGGATTGAGGTTCCAGTTAGCTGCAAACTGAATGTTTTCTGGTATCAGAGATCATCTATGGCATATTAGATATTTTTTATTTTATCTCTATCTTTGATTTTAAACATCAATGTATCCAGTATTATGACAGATTTAAATTTTCTGTGAAAGTTGGTCTTTGATGGTGACGCCCAGTAGCTTTTCCACCGTCATCAGTCCCTGTATTATTTATTTTAAAGGTGCAGTGTGTAGGATCTGGCAGCATATAATGGTGTGGTTGCAAATTGCAACCAGCTGAAACTTCTCCCGTGTGCCAGGCATGTAGGAGAACAACGATGGCTGTTGCAAAAACTTGAATGGCCCTATCTAGATGACCCGCTCTGTATGTAGACCAAGCCCCCAGGAAGAGCGTCGGGCTTTGAAGCCAAGTGGCCAAACGGTGGAACTTCCGGGTCGGTCACATGATGCCATTGAGCCCAAAGAGACTTTCCCATAGACTTGCATTGGAAATGAGACGTCTGTAAATCAGCAGATAATTATTTTTTTTTTAGATAAATCAACTTGCCGAGACAAATCATCTGAATACCCCTTATTTAAATCATTAGGTCCTAAAAGTTATAAAATGCTGTAATAGCCGAATCCGGATGCAAATCATGCTGCCGTTTGTGAATAAGCCCGAGACTGGACCAAGGGCTGGGAGGCGGGGTTAAAGAAAACGCTACTGCGCCTGCTCTATGAGCCCAGTGGAGGCGGAAGATCATCGGATGATCCGGGTACTTTATCTCTCTGCAGTCGAACCATTTTGGCTTCATGCGCCACTGAGCAACTTTCATAGGTATATACAGGGCAACGCCTCCAACGCTATATTCAGTTATCTTAATACAACCATGATGTAGATATAAACGGCTCATTCTAAGGTAACGAAAACCCAACGATTCTTATTTTCATGTGATTATACACTAAAGAAAACATACTCATCAATATTATATTCCATTTCTGCCAATAGATCCCCCTAAATGTTACACTGTTCTTTTAACTTCACCCTTAGTGCTTCAGAGCATCTTTGAGACACCAACAAATGTCAAAGATTTGCTACATATAGGCTTATTTTTCTGTAATTAACTCGTAATAGTGAGTTAATAGTGAATTATGCATTATTTAATATGATTATCACTTATCACATGTTACCAGAAGGAACAAAGTTAGAAAACGTTGAGTATATGGAACCTCCTAAGTGATGAAACTCTTTCGCTCTCTGGGTCTGTGCTGGACTGAGCTTCTTCTTTGCTCCAGGGGCTCAGCGGCTTTTAATCATGTTAACAGAGCGTTTTTTTTTACTGCAAGGGGCCGGAAATGAACGTTTTCCTTCAGCTGTTAACTGTCTTGAGATCAGTGTATGTCTGTGTGACACGGCGCTGATTTGTGTTTCATGCATGGATCTCAAGTTGTGATTTGCATTGTGCTGCTAACAAAGCATCTAACCAATAACTAATTCATCTTTACCTAGCTTTGTCTTCTGTCATTTACTAACATGATCAGCCACTTTAACAATTTGATGTGCAAACTACTACACTTGGGACTATTTTCTTTATTTTTGTGGTGCAACTGAGCGGATCATGTGTTGTTCTGAACTGTCCTTTTCCTCTTTTCCTCCCTCCACGTTGCTCAGGAGTCAGGATGAGCTGTTTGTAATGCTGTAAGTGTGCAGGGGGAAGAGTCCAGAGTGGACGTGCTTGTGGATTCTAGCTCCGTCTAAAAACGCATGCAAAAGGCCTGCATTTATCAAGTAGGAGTGCCAATCAAAGGCCACTTACAGCCTCACACTGACTCTCTTAATGACTGTAAAGTGATTTGAAGCAGCACTCCTACTGTTGACGATTCCAGGCCATAATTGTCAGCTGCCTTTGCCTTACCAAATCCACCTCCACGCCAACTGCTATTAACCGCGCTGCTGACAGCTTTTTCATTACGCTCATGATGTGAATGGTTCTGCATCTTTGACACCGTTTGAGACAGATGGTAAAATGTGCTTCATTGAAGCCAACTTTGGATTGCACCAAACTGCAGCTAATTCACCGCCTGCCATCCATTGCATCAGTTACCACAAATGACAGTTTTCACTAAAAAAGTGTTCTATTCTTCTTCCCTACGAGTCATTTTTGGTAACTGGCTTTATCTTGTATAATTTTTTATACTCTCCTGCCTTATTTTCTATCCATGTGGTAACATTTTATTCTCTTCCATTGCCCAATTCCAGTCCGAGTCCTTCCTCCAGCCCTACATCCACAGACCCAGGAATGAGCCAGACTCTCTCCCACAGCCTGACCTCTTCCCGGACGGCCGCAACAGCAGCTGTAGCCAGAGGCAGCAGGGGTCTCTGGCTTTGGTTGGCGATGGTGGTGGTGCTAGCAGGTACACTCAGTTTGCTTATAGCATTTATTTGAAGGTGAGCAGTGGTATCCAACCTGGATCTTACAGGCGGTGCGCCAGGATTTGTCTGCTCTGACGTTGTTAAAATTAGTTCTGTACATGAATTAAATCATAATAACACTCTTACTGGTGATTTATACAAAAGTCTGTGTATAAAATTATTTTTAAAGATATATATTTTTTGCACAGTTGCAGATAAAGGTCAGGCTACACTAATATTATTAGTATTTTATTATTTGTAAAATTAGATTCCAGTGGTGGCTATGTAGGATTGTTTCTGACTTGTGTGGTACAAACATTTCCAATAACTCCAGAGTGTTGTAAAATCCAAAAGTCAAACTTTAATGCAAAAAGATAGATGTAATCATTTCCCAAGTTCACAACATGTTTTTATCTAACGAAATATTCACCTTCAATCCATATTTGTTGGCATTTAGCCTTTCAAAAACAACATTTCACTGCGGTCAAAAAACAGTTTGCTCTCCTGCTTGCCACACACAAAGAGAGGCATTGACGAGTTATGTTCATTAAAGAACTCATTTAAAACACTGAATCACTTTATTCAAAATGAGGATTTAGTTCAAGGATTTGTTATTCTTTTTAGGGTGATGACATCAGAAAATATGGGGGGCGGGGTCTTAGCATTTCTTAGATAATACAAGTAGGGGTGGACTTCAAGGAAGATTGGTTGTTATAGACCACAAAGATAATAGTGAAAACAGTACAAATAAAAGACCCACTCTGATTAAAGCCTAAACAAATTGCTGTTTTCTCTCTTTTGGGTAACAAATTCTGACAAAAATGCTTCATAGGTTTTAAAACCATTTCACGATGACACACCTGATCCTCCTCCTTTAATGAAGAAGCAGCTGTCTGTAGACACGTTCCCAATACAGCACGAGGGATAGTTACGTCTCATTCTGTTGTACTGGTAAATATTCCTGGTTCACCTGCAGGTCTCCTGGCGCTGCTGGCCAGCCTGGTGATGCAGCCAGCGGTAGACGCAGCCCCTGTGGGGACCGGAGACTCCTGGATGACCATCCAGCAGCTGCTGTGGCCCTACACCGGGCTCCGGCACAACGGACAGCCCCCCGTCTAGCCCCCTGAGACCCGGGGATGGATGGCGTTACCGCCCATCGGCCCTCTGCAGAAACGATCCGTGCACTGGGGTGGTGGTGAGGAAACTACAGAGTACCACTCCTGAGCGGAGGCTGTCGGGATGTTTACTGGTGCCTGAAGATTCCTAAAACAAGACTCGCATTGACAGCACAGGCTTCAGGGGTTAGTTAACCCCGTGGAGGATTTTTATGCATCACATCACGTTTGCTAATAGTTAGTCTTTGTGTGTGTGTATGCGTGTGTCAGTGTTTTTAAGAGAAGAAGCAGTTACAGGTGGTGGAAAATCAACATCCTCAACACATCATGATGCAGTTTTCCTGTCAGTGCTGCTGGGACCCAACACAATCTGTCAAATCAGGTTTAATCGGTCATCAGAGCTGGTACAACGTTGACCAATCACGTCACAGCTTCATCAGAATGACGGCACTGATCCACCAAATCATACAATGGGCCGCTGTGCAGTTTTCCATTGACGAACATCATGGACGATGGCTCCAAATGTGCCACATTGCTTTTTAAACCCATTTCATGCACTTGGACTGCCAGCCTTTTTAATGGAATTTTGGACATTTTATAACTTTTAAGTCTATAAACACTGGTAATAAAACTTTCATTTTAAGTGTTTTGAAATCTATATTTATGAGTTTGTTCGTTTTGAGTGGGGATATGTGAATATCTGTTTATTTTTGTTAAGTTATAATTCTATATTGTTACAGTCTTAACACCAAAGGTTTCTTTTTTTATTATTTTCCTCTTTACGTTCTTGCTGTGGTTGTCACCGTTTTTCAAACTTCATACTCTTTTGTATGTTCCAAAGAAGATGCGTGAAACTTTGCACAAATAAAGTAGCCTATTCTACAATAGAAGACGTGTGTTCTTACAGTCTATGCATTCAAATTTAAAAGTCAGGTGTTTAATTTGTTGGTTTAAAATGTTCACACAGGGTTATGCATACATGAGGGGTCTGGTGGCACAGAGCAGGCTCTGCACCGTGTCGACAAACAGATAACTGCATTCTCTGGTCCTGACTATGCCATCAGTGCTCATGTCGTCCTGGAGCATGTGGATGAAGGTGGAGTGAAAATCACTTCCAGGACAATGGTCTGGAGAGAACTTCTCACTCTTCTCTGTGATTTCCAGCTTCTGACTCCTCTGAGCGCCGAGCAGGTAGAGACTCCAAGAGTCCTTTGGCACCGGTGCAGGGCCGTGGTGCTCACACACCTGGCACAGGAGAGGGAAGAAATTCAAACGTTGGGGAGGAAAAAAGGGGTAGAATGCTGAATTATATAAGCTGTATCTATGTGTGAGCGAGAATACCTGCATGACTAGATGCTCAGCTCCACATTTGGCATTCCACTTGCTCCACGAGAACGCACACGCAGAGGCGAAGAGGGCCATCTGCTCGTAGGCAGCATGCTCTGTAAGTGGGTCCTGAAGAGGAGAGAAGGCACAAGGCATATTTATAACACTGTGGAAAATGTTTAATCTGGTGATACGCGATCGAGTATGAGTTACTTTGATTTACTAATTCTGTAGAATGGCTCCTCTCAGTTTTACAGAGCCTAATTTATGGTGAATAGGTTGTTTACAAGTAAGTAATGTGGCTGGTCCAGGCAGAATGTTCATCTCCTTCATAGTGTTGATTAGCTTAAAGGGACAGTGTGTAGGATTTGGCAGCACCTAGTGGTGTGGTTGCACATTGCAACCAACTGAGTTCCCCTCGGCTCACTCCTCCCTTTCCAAGATTGTAGTAACGTGAGCCGCCAAGTGCAAAACCGTGGTAACGGCATTCACCTCGCTCAGAAGCCGTCCTCACCATTATAACACTACTTTAAGAGCAACGGAAGTCAGACGGCTGCTGGCGGTACCACGGTTTTGCACTCTGTGGCTCGCGTTACCACAGTTTCACAAGCGTGTCGGAGAACTACAGTGGCCTTCAGGATTGCCGTGAAATGTGGTGCCGATGTTCACGTCCTCCTCGGTATGAATTTTATTAACTTTGGTGATCCTTTAACTTTAAATTTAGCGGCGTCATCAGACCAGAATTTAAATTTGTCCAATATTCGGTTTATGACCAAATTAATAACCCATCATCCTCAGCCTAGCAAATGTTAGCAAGTAACACACTAAACTAGGACAGTGAACATGGTAAACCAACAGATAACATGTCACTTCCCACTTCCTGTCACTTTTGCACTGATATGTGAATATGTGCCAGACACTATGCTAAAACAGCGGTTTGTGCATTTAACACAGAATTGATAACAAATAAAGCTAAACCTGGCTCAAATCTAGTATCTTCTATTCTGAAAGCCAACAAGTAAAAGATGCAGACCTTGCCACAGGTGCTGACGTATTTCTCCGTGTACTCATCCACGAAGATGTTGATCCCTGCGTTAAGCATGGCTCTCTGCAGGACGGGGCCACTCATCCACTTCCCTGTGAGGTGAGAGAGACCTCTCTCTCGCTCTGACTGCAACATACACTGATTACCCTGGTAGTCAAATAGGCACAAACACAAATAAGTCAAGCTGCATCTCCTGATTTATTCTTCTGTTTTGTACTTTCCAGTCTCTTACTGTACCTGGATCGTGATGCTGAGGTCGATGAGCGCCCCGTTGATGGTGAAAAGAGCTGAGTCGTGCCCCAGTGGCCTGAGCTCCCAGCTCTGGAAGGGAAGGTTGGCGTAAGTTTCCTGCACCAGCACAAAGGCCTGGAAGAAGTCCATATTGAAGGAGATTCTGGCCTCCGCCTCCTCATAAGACACGTCAGTGATACCGTCCGTCCTCCACTGCTTCGCTGCATGAATAAACAGTTATGTTCCATGACTTTTTAACACCTTTCTATGCCTTTTATATCTTTACATAGCCTATGTCGCTGCATGTCATACTGTACCTGCAGCATCCCAGCGAGCCACCTGGGGAGTCTGCAAGAAGACAACAGAGTCGGACAGCGTCACAGACGCGCCGACAGGAGGGCAGGTAAGACCTTCAGTGTCATCTAAGTTAGACTTCTCCAGAGGGTAGGGGAACACCTGTAGCCCTTTGTCCAACAGCTGGAAAAACAGGGGCACGGTCAACTTTAGCTGCTGGGTCTGGTGTAAGCAAGCAGCAAACACTGACACGATTTACCTGTCTAATTTCCCAGCCGTTGACCTGGTGGGCTTGTGGCGGAAGCTGAAACACGTCATAGTAGAAGACCCCACCCAGAGGTGTGTGCTGCATTAAGTCCACCACATGGACACACTCACTCTCACTCAGCTGCACTAGGGGAGAAATCAAGTCCCCTTCAGCTGAAGAGAGAAAAAACAGAATCATCCATCTATTTTTACAATGATGCAGACACAACTTCATCTATATTAGAAAACATTAATAACGTAGATTTAGTTGCTGTATGGCGTTAGTTTTGAGTAACATCAGGTTGGTGGGGCTGTTGACATCAGGAGTGTCAGAAAGTGTCTTACCGCTGAGTGCCTCCATCTGTGTCTCTATCAGGCTCTCTCGGCTCTCTCGGCTCCCTCGGCTCCCTCGGCTCCATCGGCTCCCTCGGCTTTCTAAAGAATGGATACTGTTTCTCCCCGACCGTAGACTGGCTAAACTCTGAGACTTTTGGATGGACTGCACCTCCTCCTCGTCCACTCTCTGCTGCTGGGTCTCGTTGTCTTCCTTCACCTCCCCCTCTCCTTCTGTCTCCACCTGCTCAGGTGCATCTATGTCTGCTGGGACCTCCTCTCCGCCTGCAAGAGACCTGGGACCAAAGCAAAGAGAACATGGTTAGTATAACCAGCATTATTATGACTGTAAAAGTATTCATAGTAGCATCAGCAGAGGTAAGAGCACTATCAGACGAGCACCTGCGGCTGGGTGTGTGTATTCTCAGGTGAGCCATCCTGGCCAGCAAGGACAGGTGATCGTATCGGGTGTGGAGGATCCGTACAGCGATGTTGCTCACAGCCAGCTGTTTGGGAAGCTTAAAGCCCAGGCCCGCGTCCTCAAAGTTTAAACCTTTAAACCTGAATGGACCCATTAGAAACAAAGACAAATACTAGATATGTGTGCTTCCTGCTAAATATGAATGTTCCAAATATAGTGTTGTGACCTGTGATGGCCACCTGGCACGAGTTTAACATTTAAGGAAACGCAGTTTTCCTCCACAAACCTTGCATTCAACTTGAGGTTGGCCCAGAGACACAGTGTAATGTTGTCATCTTTGACCACAGTCTGCATGTTGCCTGTCTCGGTGTCGATATTCGCACTGGCCCTCTATGACCAGGGACACACAACACACAGTATTTGTACATCAAGCCTTGGACCTTGCAAAATACTACACACAATAATAACTCAATTCTATTATATAGCACATTTCATATAGTTACAAAGTGCATCACAGAGTGTACCTTGAGGATCTCCTCAGTGGTGAGTAGGTGTTTAGAGTGGACTAGCTCCTGTAACTGTACGAGACCCTCCTGGTACTTCTCGCCCTCTTGTGGATCAGTAGCATCTTTGAGTAGACGCTCCAGCTCCTCGATCAGCTTTAAAGGACAACATTAATGTATTTCTTAAAGGTACGGTGTGTAGGATTTGGCGGCATCTAGCGGTTGCATATTGCAACCAACTGAATACCCCTCTGCTCCACATGAGTTGCTATTTTAGGACATTCCCACATCTACATACAGACCTGTAGAGCGACGTTACATTGCTTGAGCACGAGTGTGATGTTGACCTCTGGGTCATCTCTCCAAAGGCTGATATACGTGTTAATATCCTGCTGCACTGCTGGGTCTGGGATGCCGTCACAGCGCATGTATCTCTCCCACTGGACAAAAAACAACAACATGTGTGTTTATAGCAGCCAGAATATTTGTTTTATTGAGTAAATTATTTTTTATTTATTCAGTCTGAATAGGGAAATATAATATTTTGTTATTTTTGTATCAACGTTATAGTTTTCTTTTTCCATGTTGGTATCTGCTTGAGTATGGATCAAAAAAGGTATTACTGCATTGTTTCAGGTAAACTACAGAAGCATTCATGTTTTAATTTCTCCACGCACTCCAAAAACAAGTTACACATATTATGTGTTAGCAAGTTTATGTCAATTAAAACTGGAAAAAAACATGAATGAATTTAGTCCTATTAAGAATTTAAAATTATCCTGACAAAAACTTTCCTTTTCACCTGCCAAATCTTTTTTTTTTCACAGATGGAAAAAGAAAAGTAATTAAGAAAAATCATCCTGGCAAAAAAAAAAAAATTATCTGCCAAAACTTTTTTCCCGCCTTTTTCACAGATGAAAAAAAAACATTTAAGGAACTGGCAAAACCTTTTTTTCCATCTGTTCTTAAGTTATAAAGAAAGGAAACAATTTAGATCAGACTTCTGGATTACCAGAATTTTTTTTTTCTCACTTGCCTTTCGGGGCTTCCGTAAAAGACTGATCATTGGTAACAAATCCCTTTTTAAATTGTGAAGTCTCCCTCTCACACATACAGGAACAACACACCTTGGTTTTCTCTGCAGCATCACTTTTCCATTTGGTTACTGCAGTGTGATTCTCCTCCAGTAGATGGCGAAGTTCGTTCAGCTCATCTTCTCTGCGCTCTTGGTCCTGTCAGCAAAAAGACACCCAAAGCAGAATGCCCATTCTCAAGACAACAGTGAGTATCTACTGTGTATTCCCATAAAAGAGTTTACTCTGTTTACTTGTTTACACATCTTCAATCAGCAGGGTTTGTTTGAGACTGAATTTATCCTAACAATGAAAACAAATCTGATAATAATGTATATCATCTTACCTTTAACTCAAGCCTTTCTAGCTCCTTCTCCTTCTTCCGACTTTTCAATCTCTCCTGCTCTTCTTTCTCTGCTTGCAGCTTTGCTTCCTCTATAAAGCAAAAACATACATGATGTGTACGTACAGTACCTCAACACACATCCTCAATCTGCAGGAATGTCTTTTATTCATGAACAGTGCTTGGTAGAAGATTAAAACAGATTATTGAACTTTTTTTTCATCAGTTTCCTGCAGACTTTAAAGGTCCCATATTATAAAAAAGTGAGATTTTCATATTTTCTTTATTATAAAGCAGGCTTAAGTCCTATATAAATACTGTGAAAGTATCGAAACAGTCAATCCACAGGGAAATACACACAGCCCGTATTCAGAAACTCTGCGTTTGAAACAAGCTGTCAGGATTTCTGTCTATTTGTGATGTCACTAATATGGACCATTACACAGTTTTAAACGTAAACATTCTAAATGTGTCCCAGTTTATTCCTGGTTGCAGTGTATGTGAATGTCATCAGCTGACAGGAAGTACACATGGACCCAAACTGTTGACTAGCAACGCAATTCCGTTGCAATTCCGTTGAAATGCACTAAAACGGAGCAGTCCAGACAGTGCATAAATACAGGTATATTCAGACAGACAATATGAGGAAAATAAAGTTGTTTTTTTTTACATTACAGCATGTAAACATGTTCTAGAAGAAACACAAAATACAAGTATGGACCTAAAAATGAGCATGATATGGGACCTTTAATGCCTCATATTAACCACACACACTACATGAATGCCAGTGCTTCCAACAAGTACCTAATTTAACCCCAGTTTAGATGAATAGAAACATATATATATCCGGATTACCTTCCTCTCGAAGCTTCCTCTCTTCCTCCTCTTGTAGCTGCTTCGCCTTCTGAGCCTTGGTCAGCTTCCTCCGTCCTTTTGATGACTTGAAAATCAGCAACACATTAGTTATATATCAGTGCTTACTTAACAGGAATAGCTCACTTCTACAAAGTGTAGTTGGAAAAGGGGACATTACTGTAGGAGATGGGTGGTGTACTTTATGCCTGGCTGCGCACATCTTCAACTATATTAATGTAGATTTCTTAATGTGCTGACTGACTGATTTGCTCATACCTTTTTGTTTTTCTTGGGTGGCTATCATTCACAGGAGAAAACATAGATAAGATAAGATAGAACTTTATTAATCCTGAAGGAAATTCTTGTGCCTCAAAGATTGCTCAACACAACACATACAACAAAATTACAACAAGTTCAAGTGTATAAAATAAAAAAGTACTATTTCTAGCACCTAATAGAATAACAGTTAAGTAAGATACATTGAGTAAATAAGATAAGATAAGTAAAATAAAAAAGGTAAAGTAAGCTAACAAACAGAAACAGAAGTAATATTGCACATGTTGGACATTAATATTGCACAGTAATATTTTGCACATGAGAATATAAAAAGTAGTATTGCACATGATATTGATATTATATTTGTACTCAGTGATGCAAATTGTAGCAGTAGCTGCTTGCAGTGTTGTGTTTACTATCCTCTAAAGTTAGTAGGTTGTCTTTATCTTTACTTTCTATGTTTTGTAATAATACAGAAGTTAGTATTAAACCCTGGGCTTTAAAAAAATTCAATATGACAAGGTTTTACTGCCAAACAGGGGTAATATTAGTCGAAAAACATTGTTAAAAACTCACCATGCTGAAACTAACGAGCTCCACAGCGTCCAGTAACCATAGCAACTTCTTCTTCTTCTTCGTTGGTGTTTATTGGCGGTTCTTAAAGGTGCATTACCACCACCTACTGGACTACTGGAGTGTGTAGCAGTAGATTTTGTAGAAATAAAATAAAATAAAA
>CAKAOH010019587.1:0-18306 GCA_916701665.1 Sebastiscus tertius
GTGTGTGTGTGTTATTGTGTTTGCCTTCTCCAATCCCCTCTAAAGCCACATTAGATGTTATTGTGTCTGCCACAAAGTGGGCCGTGTTCCATGAAGGCATTTTTCCTGCCTTTACATTATTCATATGTGTATTACTTTCTCTATTCAGTGCGTCCCTCTGTTTCATTGATCCCTCTGTGTATGAGCTTACTGATGCACTGAAGTAGTGTTGTATGTACACTCCAAAAGTTATTTCCTTTCAGATATAAAAACTCTCACTTTGCAAGCTGGGTAATTGCCTCTCTGACTGGTTGGCAAACACAGAGGTTAATAAAGGGTCACATTTTCACACATTTGATGTACTTCATAAATTGAGTCTTGCTAAAAGTAGAAGGTAATTTATACAAAAACATGGTCTGTTTGGAACCAAATAAAACATTTAGTGTATTAAGTATGTATATTTGTGCTGGTATTGGAGGCAGTATCGTCACAAAGTCACACTTCCCTGAGACAAAAAACACAGTTGAACATGGCAACAAAAGTGTATAGATTTACTGTAGCTTAGTTTACTGTATTTATGTGCACTCTAGCGTGGGTGTATGAAGATCAAAGAGAGAGCTGTTGCCGCAGGAAACTGGAAATTCCCGTGAGCAAAAACTCAGACAAGGAAATAATGATTGTGGAGAAGAAATATTTTAGATTTTACTCAGAGAATGAAAACAGGAAACAAGGAATTGCATGAGATGCTACTGTGGAAATGTTAAAGACGACCAAGTGTATTTCTGTATGAACCTGTCGATATTAATTACAGCAGCAACTGTATTTCCCCTTTAAATATCAATCTCCACTGCTCCTGGATCAGCCTCTATTTCTATATAAGCAGAAAGCATGTGAATTTGAGAAGTGACCAATCATAGACAGTCTTGCTGAAATGACAGGCTGCCACTGGTGGTTTTACTGGTCTAGGTGTTCCAGGTGCAGAGGGAGGCTCTCTTCAACAAGAGTGAGCGGCAGGTGGCCGAGTCCCAGCTGGCCACGGTGCAACAGCAGCTAGCCGAACTCCAGGCTCAGTCCAGCCACATCCAGGAGCTCCACAAGGGCATCCAGGAGTCCCAGGGTCTCATCAAGGAGAAAGACCGCAAGGTGAGAGCTCAAACTTGCTGCTGCTGCTGGTGAAGCACCTTTAAGGCAGCCAAACTGACATCTGTGTCTTCGTGCAGGTAACTGAGCTGTCCAAGGAGGTGTTTCGGCTAAAGGAGGCCCTGGGAGCTCTATCACCTCCTATGGGCATCACCTCCTCCTCCTCCTCCTCATCTACCCATCATGGTAACCCCGGGCAGCAAGTGGCACTGCAGAACAGGATCGCCATACTCACCCAGCAGCTCCAGGTGAGGAGAACATTGACACTAGGGATGTGTGAAGTGAGGAAAAAAAATGTTTTTCTTTCCTCTTCGGTATAAACCGACCATCATCTATAAAAAAATGACAAAACGTACACTTAAATCTTCACGTTACAGTTACATTTTCTGTGACCTTTTTGCAGGATTGGGAGAGAAAGCACAAACAGGTTGTGACTGTGTACCGTTCGCATTTACTGGCAGCTGTACAGGTGAGTTGAATGCACACATACTGCACGCACCAAAACACAAATTAAGACTTGAACCTTTGTAATGAGATGTAAGAGATTTTCCATGTGCTGGACAGCCACTTGTAGTCTGGACTGTGAATGGCACTGACTGCTGGATTTGAGTTTGTCCACCTTTGTGGTGCAGACAATTAAGAGCGGCGGGAATAATCTGTCCACCATCTCTGCTTACCAGACAAAAGGGGATGAAATTTCAGATGAGGTGCAGGGAAAAGATGCTTGACTCACTCTCTCTTGTTCTATCAGTTTCATCATATCCCACAACTAATTTGTTCACATTAGCTATTTCTTTTTTGTCATGTTGACTGTAATGAGAGATTGCTCAGGTGTCATTGACCTTTAAGGGAACTGTTGGCTCCTTAGTTCCTCTTCATGCTTTTGGCAGGTTGGGTATGTTGTAGGCTGTTTAACCTCTCTTCCTGGTGCATCTGGCATTGACCAGTGTGCCAGGAAAGGTCATTTCTCTTACATCTCTACATAGGAGAGGCGGAGGGAAGCATGATGTTCAGAATGCATGACCATGACCAAATGTGTCTGGGTGTACAGAGTGTATATGGGAACATAACTTCTCTCCTCGGTCTGTGTTTTCACACTTTGGTAGAGGCCTATTAGGTTACAGTCAATCTGTGCAATCTGATCGTATGAACAGTATAATCAGCAGGAGCCTCCACCTACCTCGGGGTAGCTGTAGCTCAGCAGATCGTCCTTTAACCACAAGGTTGGTGGTTCGATCCCCGGCTCCTACAGTCTGCACGTGTGTCCTTAAGCGAGACACTGAACTCCAAGTTGCTCCCCGAGCTGCTTCAAAGCAACCCACTGCTCCTAAGTGATTAGGATGGGTTAAAGACCTTCAGAGGTCAAATTTCATGTATGTACCTACAGTCTTAGTCTATACCTTGGTGGCTTGGTGACTGCCTGCCATACTGGGATGGCATCTCTTTTTACGGCCTGCTTGAAGGCCGACACCAAAAAGTTGAGCGCTGCTGCAGAAGGGCTAGTGGGTCTGTCCTATGGGGGCTCTCTCTGTGCTCATACATCTAGGAACCAATGTGGAATACATTGTAGAAACTTTGTTTTCTTACAATGGTCTGTGTGTTGCTCAGCAGGGCCGAATGGACGAAGAGGTGCAGGGTCTTCTACTCCAAATCCTGAGGATGTCACAGTAGTGACACTGAAAAGTCTCTCTCCACCTCCGGTCCCTTTACAGGTCAGCATGAAGCAGCTCCAGCTCAGCACCCTGTGAGACCAGCGTCTTGTCTAGAAAGCCAAATACAACTCAGACATAGCTGCATGTGTACAATACAGTAACTTAAACAACAGCCGCGAGGCTTGACTAACAAAGCAAGCAAACAGTGGAAGAATAATAAACTGTAGAGTGCCTTCAGGGCTGGATGCGTTAACTGACAGCAGCCTATAAGTCAGGGGTTTATGGTAGCAGAATGTGAATAGAGTGGTTATTTAGAAGATGTGTATTGATTGTGTGACAAGCCTATTGATTTTATACAATATTGTTATAATAAAAAAGAAAAACGAATTGCTATGCTGCTGTTGATCCCGTTCTTTGTAACTCGCTTCATGCACAGATACTGTAGATTAAACAAACAATAGGTTTCCAAAGCAACAGCTTGTCCCTCACATCTATTTTTGGGGTGATGAAAAGCTGAAGTCTTAATTTGGCTGTAGCATGTGAGCATTGAAAGTTGGGACAGCTGGGCTCAACCGTGGAGCCGCTACATTAGCTGGCACATATGAAGACTCACAAATGACAAACTACCGTTTGAATTGTACCCTCTTTTCAATTAGTTTTATTGACAAAAAAGCCATTAATCAAAGAAGAACAAATCCAAGAAATTCCTGAGAAAGCAAAAGGGGAGATCTGAAATAATCATTTGGACCTCACCAAAAGCCTCGTAGCTCGCCGCCTCGTCTCTCTGTGCATTCGTGAGGCTGCAGCCAAGAACAGTGGAGGGCCTTGCTTAAAGATATGTAGCTACTGACACAGAGAGAAATGCAATAAAGTATATCACCTACGTCTAGTAAGATTTTAAAGTATTAGATTGGCAAAAATGGGGACTTACTGTCACTGCAGCCAAGGAGCAGAAATACACAAGCAAGTCACTGACATGTGAAGACACAGACGTGGGATAAGGACGATCAATAAAGTGATGCATTTCCCTGACAAATAAAGGATTTAAAGTCCAAATCCCCTTTCTTTTATATCAATCACTGTAGAGGAGTGAGGGGCTTGTTATGAGGGCCACACATAAAGACACAATAAGACAGTATTAAACATTTAGCCCAAAACAAGAGCAGCTTACGTGACTGTTGACAAGTATAAGAGCTTAATCGTCCTGACGTTTGTTCAGTCGTTCATTGGCAAGGCAAGAAAACGTTTGCATTAGGAGCATAAATGGACATTATATACACTCTGACACGGATGCCTGTCTCTGTAGTTATTAAGGCACTGAAGTTGGAGGAGCTGTGGGAATACAGGCATGGATATACTGAGTCTGTATGCAGAGTTTTTAACCCGGGATGTAGTGTTCATTTGAGTCTGACCAGTAATGTTCACAGGCTTATATAACACATACAGCATGTCTTTAACACACTATGAACAGCCCTTAAAAAGAAATGACTGATATTAATGGTAAATGTGATAAAGACAATGTACTGCATGTCCACTTGGCTGTCTATATGAAGATAGTATGAATGCATTTTCTTTTTAAGTGTGATTTGGTGCCTCGATCATCATGGAGAAACACAAAAAAAAGAGGCAGAAATATGAATAGCTATTTCATAAATCCAGCACTGAATCATGCTCCGTGTGTTTCCATTGTGCCATCTCAGAGTCAGGTACTGCAGAAAACATAACAACAAACAGTTTTTACATTCCAGTGAAACAGATATTTCTTCATTGTCTCACAGTATTTTCATTTCTTGCATTTACACAGAAATGAACCACTGAATAACCTGACATCTTTCGGTTTTTTTAATAGTGTCTGTACCAGATTATGACACAGTTTTGTTCTGGCGATGTCCATTATTTGTTCTGTGAGTGACTGGTGGTCGGGCAAGCCGTGGTGTACTGGAAGCACTTCACTATTACAGGCATTGGAGGACTTCTCTGTGCATCAAATCCTTTTTTATTCCCAGCAGTCGGGTCCTCTTCAAACAGTTGTCGCTTTATTTTATGACATTGTTTGATAATTCTTCCGGCTGTGAAATGAGTCAAACTGTGGATTCTGGTTGGTTTTGTTAGCTTAACAGCTTCATGCTGAGGAGTTTATGACAGTTTGTGACAGGTGAGGGATAGTTTGGTTGATCTCCGGTAGGCAAAAGGCAGAGAAAGATGCCTCACTCTCCTTAGCGGAATTGTTCATGGAAAGAAAGTATCAGTGATATCCTTTGTTCCACGTGGGATACATTATTTCCATAATTGCTTTTTTTCTGTGGTTTTTGCATGGGAGCTCAAGAATTCAGCTGTAAAATATAGTAGACAAAGAAGGGTGATCATTTTTGGCACAGACTGGACATCAAAAAAATATTTTTTTAGGCTTGTAGATACAATAGTCACATGCTTGACACTAGATTATCTGTCCATTTATTGCATGCAAAAATGTAATTCACTCATATTTACTGTTGTTAACTTGTAATTTCCCATGTTTTTGTGTAAAAAAACTGACAAATAGGGACAACAATTTCTGAAATGGGTCCAGTATTGAGGGAGAGCACTGCAGACGGCAGCTGCTCACAGGCTGCAATGTAATCCTATTGGGGCAAGCTGGCACCGTCATTTACGTCCACTAAAAGTGCTTGTTTTTGCAATGACAGGCTCTGATTGTTATAATAAGTGTCTGACAACATTCACAAGGTGACTAAGAATAGTGAAATACATCCATGGTGGAAACGCGAGTGCCAGCCGGACAGAGTTTGTTGTGTTGGAGTACAGAAAGAGTAGCTTAGTGTTATCTAAATATTGGCTGAATATTTAGATGATTTCGACAATATGGATGAGGTCTTTGAATTCAATGGCCGCCCGTATTAATTTGAGCCAGAGTATACAGATATTCAGACTTCACAACAGAGACTTTTCCTTAAGCGGGACTTGGACAAAATAACAAACAGACCGGATCAAGCGGAACGTAAGACAAACGTTCCTTTTCCCTGTAGGGTCCTTTCCATCACGTTGTCAGACACTTATAATAACGATCTGAGCCTGTCAATAGCCTAAACAAGAACTTTTAGTGGATGTAACGTTACATTGACACTGCTCACGCCCTCGGAGCTTGTTTCGCAGCTGCTGGTTACAGCGTTCTCCCTCAATACTGGACCAGTTTCAAAAATTGTTGTCCCTATTGGTCACTTAGACACAAAAACATGGGAACATAGGATGAAAAATACCAAAGTTACCCTTTAAATTACAATTGATCACCCACAACCAGCTATATTTTCTTTAAAACATGCATGAAATTAATGTTTACCATCCACTGCTCCACTAATATCTGCATTTTCAATCATTAAATCATTTTAGTCATGCTTACCATCCCATGCGTGGCCAGGTGGCTCACTGTTTCCTCCTGACCACCTGTTTGAGGTGGAGCTCACTCTCTGCTGCTACAATAGGCAGCTCGTTCTGAAGGTGGTATGAGATAAGGTGGCTTATGCTCTCAAATAACATGTCTTTGGTTCGGACCTGTACGGAGGACAGCAAAAGAAGGGAGGATGTAAGTTCTTGTGTTTTCTACATATAGCACAAACCTTCTAAGCAGTATGTATAGTATGACTCACCACTCCCTCTGGGTCCACTAGCAGCAGGTGTTTAGGCAGGCCACAGTGCATGCCGGTTAGCACATACTGTCCCGTGTTGGTAGTGCTCTCCCGGACCAGGAAATCTCCGTCTCGGACCAGGAGTTTCTCTGCGTCTCGCCTGCTCATGCGGCTGTGGTACCATGGCTCCCTGCGGAGCTGCTCCTCGTTTGGGGCCACGGGGGCCCGACGGCGTGGAGGGCTGGGCCACTGGTCCTCCAGGACCCGGACACCTACCCCTCCAGCCCCAACACCTCCTCCACAGGCCTCGTGGAGCTTCAAGGCGTCCTCGAAGGGCCCTACAGGGACAATATTTTCAAATAAAACAATGAGTTTATCTTAAATATATATGTGAGAATGTGTCCCACTAACTCTCAGGACTTACTCATGTCAAAGAGGTCCTTTTTTGGACTATCAGGTGCTCTGGACCCTCTGTGTCCATTGGGCCCCTGTGCCAGTGAATCCAGGTTTTCCAGACTCTGGGTGTTAACGTACTGATGCTCCTCGTAATCTCTGCTGCTTGGCGGCTGGCCGTCAGCACACAGGTAACCATCTGATGTCATACCTGAGAAACGCAGGTGCACTCAATACATTTTTTGACATTTTTTTCTCCTCATCATTTTGACAGGATGTGTGTGAGTGTTTCTTATTGTTTGGCTCCCTCTAGTGGTTGAAATCACAACTTGAAATATTGAGCTTTGCCAGATGCCCAAGTGTATGTACTTATTTACATAAATAAGCTAAGCAATTAAACCAGTTCCTCTATTTTTCTGTTATTTTAAATTTGTACATTACATTCTTCTCTATCTATATTTATTGTATATCGTACATAGTGTTCTTTCTTTATGTATATATTTCCTTGTATGTATTTCTTATACTGTGTGTTTCCTTGTAAATGTCACTCAGAGCAGAAAGCAAGGGACATTTTATTGTTTTTAATTGTGCATATGACAATAAACACTTTGACTTGACTATGTACTAAAGTGAATGTGTATTGCTAATGTCATAATTATAGACTAATTGTATGTAGCCACCAATGAGAAGGCAGCTTCTGGAGTGTGACTGTCTAATAAAAGTGAAAATGCCCCAAAAATATTTACGAAGAAGGAAGGAAGCTTCTCACAACATTAATATTAAATATAAAATGTTAACTGCTGGGTGTTTATTGCAGATTTCTCCACTAAAGTTCTCTGAACCTTATCCATTATATCAGTGTATTATAGTGTGCATATTCTTATTATTGCACCATTGAGCAATGCAATTAGTTTTGCTTTTAGTTTTAAGTACTTTGAACTTCACCAACCTGAAAGAAAGATTATATAAATATAAAAAAAAAGTTTGTTTGATTGAAAAGTTTGGTAGATAAAGTGGTAGTCAATTAAATTTCGTTATCTGTATTCTAACTTCATTATAACTGTTTTGCTATGTCACTTTTCATAAACGTCAAATGACAATTGGAAGATTAACTATCGTAATCATCTAAATGGATTTCTGGGAATCTTGAAGACGCTCCTATCAAATATGACGGACGACTTGAACCAACTCTTTTATCAGGAAGGTCATCCTGATTAATGAGCCCAAGAATTTTAACTCTATCAGGGTGATCTTGAGAAGGCTCCAAACACTGAGCTTGTCTTTGTGTTAAGTAAGTTTCATTCAGTGATGACTGGCTGTGTACCGTAATCGATCACAAAAATGTCAAACATTTTCAGAGAGAAAAGTACAATTTCCCCCAGATGTTGTACCTGTGTACGGCCACAGGATGTCTCACCTGAGCTGCTGGTCGTCTCCGTATCCCAGTGCAGTTCATAGCACAGCTGACCAGGGGGATAAGATGCTTGCTCCCTCCTTGCTGGAGAGCCCATCTGCAGACACACACACCAGAGGATCACATCCTAAATACATCTGTATCTCTATACCTGCACGGACAACTCTCTCATCTCTTCTTGTCCCCCACATAATGCAGTTTTGGAGCACTCTATTTGAAACATTAGCTACAGCATGTCACCATATTTTTGAACAAGCTGCAGGGAGAGAGAGCGATGATTTCTCTCACACGGTAGGCAACGGAGGAGGCCAAAGCTCTTTATGTAATCACATCCATCTTTGTCAATTATGGTGCAGGCACATCAGGAAGACAGTTATGGAGTATATTTTCATGCTCCTACTGTTTAATTCCATGTAAACAATACAGGGAAGGAGCAGCAAAAAAAACATCAGTAGTATCACTAGTTTATGAGGAAGCTCTAAAGACCTGGAGTCTGGCTGCCAGTGTGTGGTAAAGCTTAGTCATACACGACGTGATAATGACCAGATGTAGCTTCTATTACATCTGTGATAACATTACATGGTAAGGGTTGCATCCAGAACCTGATCTGACTTATAAATCGTGTCTGTGAGATTCACCTGTGCTGCTGTCTTGCTTTGTGGTTGTGTGTGGATGTGGCCCAGCAGGGCTCCACTGGACCTGAGCCTGGAGTCCACCACTCCCCCAACAGGAGGCTCCTTCCCTGGGATGCTGTTGTAGTAGTCATGCTCAGAGAAGTCCTCATCCTCCCCCCACATCTGCTCCTCTGTTCTGGCAGACCTGAAGAAGTGAAAAGATACATTTGATTATTATTATTACACATTTAATACCACAACTTCTATAATCTAAACCACTAGTTTCCCATTAGACCCCCCATTAGGGGTCGCCAAAGCTTCACGCAAGGCTTTCTTGATTTTATGGTGTGTAAGACAACTTAAAAAAAAAAATACTGTATACATATCTCAGCATTTCAATTAATTTCTGTGAAGAAAACTAAATTGAATTGTTGTTTTTAAGTTTGGATTATTATTAAGATAATGGCAAAGCGTCAGGGAGAAAAGAACACTGAATCTGTCCAAAAGAAGAAGCATATTAAGTATGTACAATTTTTAAAAAATCATTATAGAGACAGAATTGTATTAATAGTTTCTAAAAATAACAGGAAAACTAATTTTTGTTGAAAAATTCAAAGAAAATAATCAGCTCAAATTTCATCCAAATCACTCGTTTTACACAGACTTCCTGCAGTTATTGCGCTCACTAATTGGGTTAATTGTACAGTTTATCAGTTGTTCTGTACTGTTATTGTTATGCATTGAATACAATCCATAAAATATGTCACTTAGTGAGGGGTTGTCAGGTTACTCAATGATAGAAAAGGGGTCCCTTAAAGAAAAAGGTTGGGAACCACGGATCTAGCGCTGTCCTCGACCAAAGAAATTCTGAGTCTACTAACGCTCATGCGATTTTGTCGATTAATCGATTAGTTGATTTAATCAACAGATGTGTAAAACTGAGTTTCTCCACAAAGAATCACACAAAAGCACCACTTTAAATCTTGTTTTTACCAGAGATGTGCTCATAAGTTTCTTGGAAATAAGTCAGTCAGCATGAAAAAGCAGAAAAAATGACTAATCAACTAAAGAAATCTAAGTCGACTGAGACCAAAACCACTGCTTAGTCGACTAATCCATTAAGAGGGGGCAGCCATACGCTGATCTAAACAATCATCATGTTGCTAATTATTATTTTAGTATTACTTTTTATAGTGATATTAATAGTAATAATAATGATAAGGAGATCTGGGTTCTCAAATGGATTGAGTCCGATCAGATGACATTTCCACATCCGAAAGTGATCTATATAAATCTGCAGGAGATTTATATAGATCACCAGAGCTGCTGCTGCTGCTGGCAGCAGGAAGACATTCATTTGAAACCAGAATAGAAAAGGACTGACAGTCTGGAGTTCCTCCAGTAGCATCACTGCTCCACCTGAGGTTTGGTCCAAGAGGTGAGAAGGTCCGTGAGGATCAATATCATAAGATGGACTCCGAGGTAATACAAGAACAAACTATCGCATCTCCTTGTAATAAATAACAAAGAAATGTGAGAGTTGTACAGTAGATCAGGTGGTTTTTGTGGTAGAAAATGCGACTAAGCTGTTTTATGGAGGACGCCTGGTCCGTATTTATGTCAAAGTAAGTGTGATTGATTGTTCCAACCACCACTTTCACTTCCTGTCGGTGTCAATCTTCATAAAGTAACAGATGATTCATTGACATTTGCTGCAATTAGCCTTAATGTATGTAACTGTAACTGTGGTATGGTTGATATTTACATCCTCTAAATTATATTAGAAGGGTAATATTAGTATTTATTTGAATTTTGCTATGGTGAGATACAATACACAATTATTTCTTAGCATCATGGTGCCTGTTGTTTTAGAAATCAATGAATTACTGTTGTGTCACCGCTCCACAGATTTGGAGGGCAGTGACAAAAACACTTTTCATAATTTCACAGAAGGCATGATTGTGTCTGTGCAGCATGTTACCTCTCCATAGACGTCATAGTTTTGGGAGGACTGTGTAGGTACTGTTTAAACTGGAGCTCGAAGGCTTGTCCGATGGTACTGATGACACTCTGGGCTAAACCGTCTGAGCACTCCAGGATGTGACAGGCTGAAGGAGACAAAACAAGAGAGGACGTCTTTTACCAGCATCGACACACTTTTAGGAGTAAGAACCTGGGTTAGTATTAATCCCACTATTTGAAGCGTTTCTTTCCAAAACACAATACGGTAATTTAGATTTTGTTTCTTTTTAATATGGTGAGATCTTGTTCAAAAATATATATTTAAATCAAGAACTATAGTAGATGTCTTTCATATCAGGAATGTTGTTTTCAAATGGTGGATATGCTTTAAAGTCAATTGCGGCATCATAAAATACATGCAAAAGTGAGCTTCCCTCTGAGTGAGCCATGTTTAAGATGCAACCCCTTATTGTATATGTGGTTAGAAACTGGAGGTTTTCAGGACATACCTCTCTGATTCACTGGGTCTTTGGCCACATACGCAACATAATCAGGCGTGTCCTGCAACAGAAAGGCGGATAAATTCAATTAGACCAGATAAATTAGACATATATAACTAAATTAAAGCCGTCATTGATTCTTCGGGTCATGAGATTGGGAGCCAGTAAAATGGAGTCCAGCCAGATATGTGCAGTCTGCCAAAATGTCCATTACAACAACAACAACAACGTAAAGGAGAGCTGGGACTCACTGAGTCTCCCCCAGAGGCAAATGAGATGGACTGCATGGGATGGTGTGCTATCACCTGAAAGAGACAAGTGGATAAAACAGAGGCAGAGGTTTGCCAATATTCTACTTTGACATGTCATCATTCAATAATGTGGATACAGACAACAATAGACAAGAAGACTAGAGATGCCAAAATACAAAATTGTTCCAATGAACTACAAACCAGAGTTCAAAAGATTCATGTTTTGAAGCGATATCAATATACTTTAACTTTTGTTTGATGTAACTAAACAATGATTATTCTTTTTGCCACATTTTTGTTTTCAGCAAGAAGGAAAAGCCTCTGAACCTCATGTAAACCACTTCAGTTCTTCCCTTAGAGGCCATCCTTACCATAATAACTCTACTTTAGGAGCAACAGAAGTCAGACGGCGGCTGGCGGTACCACGGTTTTGCACTCTGCAGCTCGCGTTACTGCAGTTTCACCAAACCCCCAGGAAGAGTGCCGGGCTTTGAAGCAAATTTTTAGTGGTCAAGGGGTGGAATAACAACTTCCGGGTCTGTCACGTGATGCCATTGGGCCCAAAAATACTTTTTCTTATAGACTTACATTGGGAAAGAGACGTCTGTAAATCAGCGGATAATTTTTTTTTTAGGTAAATCAACTTCAAAGTACCAACACTTGTATAGCCTTTATTTAAATCATTAGGTCCTAAAAGTTCTAAAATGCACTAAAAGCCAAATCCAGAGTTATTTCCTTCCTCCGTTCATGTGAATGAGACCCAGACCGAGGCTGGAGCGAGGGCTGGGAGGCGGAGTTAAAGGCTCTCGCTTGCTCTATGGGCCCAATGGATGCAGAAGATCCAGGTACTTTATCACTCTGCAGTCGGCCCATTTTGGCTTCATGCACCACAGAGAAGGATACAGCCCGCCTTTGACGCTGTTTCCAGTTCTTATAATACATCCATGATTTTCACAAGCGTGTCGGAGAACTACGGTTGCCTTCAGGTAACATAAAAACACGAAATGCTCTCTCTGGAGCCAGTGTTTGGTTTGTCCGTTCTGGGCTACTGTAGAAACATGGTGGAGCAACACGGCAGACTCTGTGAAGAGGAACCGCTCCCTAATGCTCCACACTGGCCCTTTAATGAATTCATAACATGAAAATATTATTTAGAAAGCTTTTTAATTTATTTGTGGTGAAGAAGAAACCTTCTTTTCAGCAGTAGACAATAACATTTAATTAAAGGCTATTTGGGCAAATATATCAGTCCAACCTGTGTACAGATGTAGTTATATAGCATCTTACCTGTCGTGTGGTGGGGACAAGCAGACCAAGGCCATCTATGGAAATATTGACTGCGATACTCATGCCTGCAAATCGCAGGTTACTCTTCCCCATGACGGACTGGAGAGCTTTGTTATGGGCCTACGTAAGGAATAAAAAAAAGAACAAGAGTACGGTGGAAATTACAATCACATATTTAAAACTGTACATTCAGAAAACAGAAATGTCATCCTGTATTTACTGTATTTGTTTATGAGAGACAAAACGCTTTGTTTTGTCTTTTGTTTATGTACAAATTCAGACATCATGTGTACCAAATTGATTTTCATAGACAGTCTTAAGTTTCTTAAAACCACTGTACTAACCTGTGTGGTAACTTCAACTCATCTAGTTCTCCAGCAGGGATAAAACAATTTAGTATTTAGTAACAATAGTATAATGAAACATGCACAGTAAGTTTAAAGTTTGCTATTAACCTTCTTCCTCCAAGCTCCCTTTCCGCCTGGCACAGTGTCACACAGCCTGTTGATGGCTTCCCTAATCAAGGGAATGAAGACAGATCGAAGGTCAGACTATGGTGGGACACATTGGTCTAATAGCTAAAAGGACACTAGAAATAAAAACCATGTGGATTCCTGGTAACTGTGTACCTAAATGTGACAACAATGTGAGGAGTGTAACTGAGATTAAACGTTTTAAATGTTGAGTCTGTTCAGGGCTACAAAAACTTCTGCATCACAATGACGGACAAACCTGAGGTTAAACATGAACAGAAGTGTTGTGTTCCCTCCCTCGGGCTAAGGTCATAGGTCACAGACCCATCACAGTTCAAAGGTCAACAAAAGGTTTCCAGCACGTCTGTTCACAGGCACTCAACTAGTTGTTACCACCGATGTTCAAGGACCGCTACCGACCGACAGCGATTGTTTATCAAACTCGTGTTTAACTCCCTGTCGAATTAGGGAGGAAGAAACACTATAATTTGAGCCAAAATGCTACTGCTCCTTTAGGGCATCGTTACTCACATTTATTTTCCACAGTGCAATTCTCTCTGCAGGCTTGTTACAACTTTGCAGTGAAGCTGCCATAACTCCTGTGAATGGTCGCCTAATGGCCATTTAAAGTCCCCTGTGCGCCTGATGGTGGGAGCGAGGCATAATGTGGATTTGAGGCTGGCACTCGCTGCCAGGGGACGGCGGGGACGGCAGTCAAGAACCCAGCTGCCCCTATCAAGTGGCTCGTAAATATTTAAAAAGCAGCGTCCCGGGCCCCATCTCGAGTAAAGGTCTTCTCAGGGATTTTTGAAAAAACACCACAATGTTCGAATGAGTCATGCTGATGAGAGGGCAGAGGAAGAAGGAGGAGGAGGAGGTGGAGGAGGAGGAGGAGCAGAGAGATGAGCTGTTGTTGTTGTTTTTGTCTGCAGCCTCGGTATCTTCCCTACAATAAAATGCCGGGCCTTATTATAGCTGGTGTTGCTGTTTAACACCGTGACACAGAGGCTACTGTTGGGAGAATGCACCTTCTTCAAATCTAGGAGCTGAAGTACATTGTTGAAATTCTGACAACCGCCGAATGTTTTCTTGTGGTTTTCCGGGACTAAATTAACTTGTGTACAAGTCAGCGAGCTGAAAAAAAAGGCCAGCTCTGGACGCATAATAAAGGGTCTGACTTTAAAATGCTGCTTTTAGATTGCACACAGTAACAATTAACATAAAATATCTTGTAAAGTTTGTTAGATTGATTAAGACAATCAATCATTGATTTTTTGGCTTTGAGGGACAGATGGCCCGTTCCGTGTTCCCCAAGGAATCTCAGACCTCGTGCCGTTAGCATCACTGGGAAATGTGGAAGTCAGTTTTAATGCCTTACATAACTACTGAATGGAAAAAGCTGCAGTGAATTAACTTAAGGGACCGACTCTAATAGTCAACAACCGCAAGGATGCAAAAACAAAACATGTTCATCATCAATGCACTAAAACAAGAATGACTAAACTGATGTCGTACTCCAACAAAACTCGGCTTAGTCATCTTCTTCTCGGTATGGTTTCTCCTTTCGTTAATGTTTTGTTTTGTTGTTTTGTTTTTGAACTCTCCCCTCCTCATCCTCCTCCTCAAGAAGTAACAACCGCAGACATTATCCAGCAGTGTGCGTTCATGGGGACCACTGCAGCTTTCCACAGTCATTAGCAAACATCATCAATAATAGATCTCCCTCTCTATCACTCCATCTTCTGCAGCCTCCTCCCCCCTGCACTTAAGCCTTGGATGCACGGTGGGCTCCGATTACCGCCCATCGATTGTGGAGGAGAGAGGGAGAGAGAGAGAGAGAGGAGGGATGGAGGGAGTGCACTTCTCCCATGAGGCCGAGGATTGCAAAGAACCCTGCTTTTATAACAATAACATCACATGTAGAGCATAATAACACCACATACTAAGACCCTGAGGTATAGTTTAATACGTATGTACCGTCATATACATTATAGCTTTGTTTGCCTCCTAACTGGGACACTATATTGCTGCCATTGTACAAAAACCTTGTGACTTTAGTTTTGATTTATGTTTTTTTATACTTGCATTGGCATTTCATTTCCACTGCAAATGGTTGAGCAAGGTTTGGTAAAATTAACAAAAAGTTTCTTCACATTCCCACAAAGTTAACTATTTCAAAACCAAAAGCTATAATCATATTTATTAAGGAGGATCCTTCATCAGGAGAGAAAGACCTTCTTTTTTATCTCATACCTCAAGAATGGCTGATAAGAGACAAATATGTATTAAATATATTGCTGGTAGCTGGGAAAAAAAAAAAGGCTCGTATGAAGAAGTGGTTATCACAGGAGAGCCCAAATTGAAATGCATGGATGGACATTACAATGGACATTTACAAAAAGGAGAAGATAACAGCATATGTTAAGCATAAATTAGAATTATTTGTGTCCCACTGGGAAAACTAGGTTAAATATGTAACATCCCACAGGCTGGATTTTACTTTTGCAAATCTATGATTATGTGGCAAAGAAAAGATCACTCCCTAATTGTTCATCATTTTTGTTTTCAAAATTTTGTTTTGTTTTTCTCTGTATCTATAACAAATCTTAAAATGCGCCATTTTAGACAAACCTAAATGGATGATGCATACATACAGTATTTTTGAACTCATTTCATGGAAGTGTGTTTTATGCTAAGTGTCAATACAAAATAATAATAAAAAAAGGATCCTTCATCAAGTTACCTAGCAACAAAATGAATATCTAACCACACTTACTCTAAAAACAACCCAGAACTGACACACAGCTGGTGGCAATTTGATATCATAGTGGCTGATACTTCAGTTAATCCTATACATGTTGGATCAGATTCTCCTGACTCATCACCACCAGTAGAGATGATCACCAGCGTACCTCGTCACCTGAGTCCGCGTGTTGAAGTCCAGGGAGCGCATCGACTTCAGCACTTCAATGCAGCCCATGTACTGCAAAAAGAAATAAACAGAAAAACAAGTTTGAAAGATGGCTTTGGACAGATTTTGGTATAGATTAGACACTCCTTTCAATATAATTATGAACTTGCCATGTGAAGTCTCATAAATGCAGCAGTAACCATGTTTTTTTGTTCAGTTGTAGAGAAATAAGAGATGTGATGGAATCACTTTGAAAATAAATGCTGAACTTAAAAGTCATTATTGAAAACTATTGAGGTTTCTGAGAACGTCTATATGCATCTATATGTCTAAAACAGGGCTGCAACTAATGATTATTTTCATTGTCGATAAGTCTGTCAATAATTATCTTGATTAATCAATGAGTTGTTTTGTCTATAAAAATGATGAAACATGACGATCGGTGTTTCCCAAAGTCCAAGATGACGTCCTCAAATGTCTTGTTTTGTCCACAACTCAAACATGTTCAGTTTACTGTCATAGAATCAGAATTTTGACTTTTTTTTTCTTAAAAAATTACTCTAACCAATTAATCGATTATCAAAATAATTAATTATGAATTAAATTAATTGTTGCAGCTCTAATTTAAAATATATCAGCTATAAAAATGTATAGCAAACAATGCATTTGGTATATAATTTGTCAAAACAGTAGGAATTAAAATCTTCTAAAAAGACATTTCATACATGTAATCCTCAGTTGGTACGCATGACTATTTCCAACAATGCATCATAATCTAACTCAAATCCACATCCAGGCCATTAAAGTGGACTCGAGTGAGTAGCAGCCAGCTGAGCAGCTTCCTAATGGCTGTCAGGTTGGGGTGCTAATAGCACCTTGACTAGATTAGCAGCACTAAGAGCTCTGAATCACAGACAAACTGCAGCTTCTTCAGCCTCTGGGGGACCCTGAGGGTGTGTGAGTGTGTTTGTGTATACACTCAATGCATGTGAGGATGTTCTGGACTTATTTGCATATCGGTGAGGTTGACATGATGGAAGATGGAGGGGCAAGTAAAATGTACGACTTCACATATTCAATTTCAGTTTACCTGCCATTAGGGGTGTAACGATACATCGATCCAATATCATCGATGCAAAGTGAAAACATCGATACATATCATCATCTTTAAGATGCTCCTTTATTTTGAAATTCCCATGGCACGTCTGTGTCAACAATTTCAGTCCAAGCGCACCTCCTTCTTAGAGCCCAGTAATAAAATGGTAGCTTTTTATGAGTTGTTAGTTGATTCAATTCGCAGGCCTCTGAACTGAATCGAAATTGTATCGTGGCAGACTTTGTGATATAATATCATATTGTGATGAAACTTGTGATTTACACCCCTACCTGCCATTATCAGTAAATATCTCACAGCATAATGAAAAACCAACCTTCTGACTATGACACATTCACAGCCTTGATTTAAGTTAGCAAATAAATAAACACATAAATAAAAAAGAGTCACACTGTTAGTGTTACAATTGATTGTGAATGGCAGCATTAGTGACTCTGTGTTTCAGCTGTTTGAAAGACTTCTCATACAAGAACTCATCTCAAATATCATACGAAACTCCTCAGCAGTATATTAGCTTGTGTGATTTATGAACTCTTTGTGAAGCTAATTTGGTGCTACATAATTTACATCCTCTCCAACAGCACTTTGGCTCCGTCAGCGCCATATTTAGTACAGTTTCCAGGATTGTTAGTGACCAACCGATAGCAGACAGACCACACTGCAGCCATACAAACAAACAGAGGGAGAGAGAGAGCAACCTTTGAGCCCGAGAGCTTAATGAGCTTTCTAACCAGATTTGGAGACGAGGGGAAGTCTTCCATCAGGAAAATTGTCTCTCTTTTTTCTTCCCCTCTCTCTGCCAAAGCCTCCATTGTCACACACTCATCTGCTGATGAAACGCATCCCCTCTTCTATCACCCTATCTGCACTCCCTTCCTTTGGGCCAAGTCTCCAGCACACTAGTCCTTCCAAGTACTACAGGGACGCCGACTGTCCAAGAAGCATTCCTCAGAGATTTAATAAGACTGGCATACCCTTTCAAAAACTTTGTGGCAT
>CAKAOH010019588.1:0-36777 GCA_916701665.1 Sebastiscus tertius
TAATAATAGAATACAACATAAGAATAATGTCCAAATTTAAGAAAATTAAATCCATCATTTAGCAAGTATAAATGTACACAACTCCCACCCGCCATCCACCTGTGACCTTTGCGTTATATATTTCCAACCGTGTCAGAGGTCAAAGGTCAACAGCTCCAGGACGGCAGCCCCTCTGGAAGCTGTCCCTTTTTCTAAGAGGATAATCAATTACCAGAAGACTGATCTTCGCCGGCGTGTCCCCGCTCATTCCCGCTTCTTCAGATCAGCGAGGGCCCCCATAAATTTGAATGTAAAACAAGCTCGCCAGCACAGGGTTAAACACGTAATTAGCCACGACAAGTGAATATGAGGAACAGACTTAGTCAGGAGGAGAGCTATGTTAATGCGGGAGACTCCGCAGCCCTGTGAGGCATCGAGACGGGACGCAGCGAGGGGAGGGTGTGGGAAGAAGATTCCACATGCAGATATTAGAAATGCAATTGTCTTCTGCATACGGGGCGTCGGTGTGGAAATTGACTTTTTCATTATTCAGTTAGTACAATAATTAAATATTCGATGCCCTGGGTTGGTGAAGCTACTGAACCACACCGCAGATATTTAACCGGGCCTGACAGATGTTTTAAATAATGTTTATTTATCAATACTAATATAAACTGCCCTAAACTGTCACTCTCCTGTGACCTGCCGCGGGTTTCTCCAGGCTTTGCATCAGCAAGTCACATCTGGGAAGAAGAAGAAGAAGAAGAAGAAGAAGAAGAAACTTACAGAAACTACTTTTCTTTTTGTGTTTTTTTTCAGGGAAGTCCTAAAACGTGTGTCGTCTCATCTGATTGGCTGTTTCCCTCCAACATCCGGTTTGATTCAAACATCACAGCGGCCTCGTTTGTCCAGACGAGACGACGACCCAAATGTATAAATTAATAAATGAATACATGAGCAAATAAACATACACACAAGATGAATTAATACATGGATACATATTTATTCATAATCTCCATAGCAACAGCGGCCCCAGCAGATCTGAGCGAGGAAAAAAATATCATTATACGATAATTAGACTTCCATCGCCCATTATGAAATATTCTATGTATTTACATCTGAAAATGTCAATCCCATTCAATATCACGGCGTGATTTGCAAGTCATACAGCGCAGAAAAGGCCCATCAAGGGAGAGGATAAAAGGCGAAAAGGAAAGAGGTTCGCGTCTTCGGCCAGAACGAGGCGAGCACAAAGGTATAGGAGAGGAAAAATGTACACTCAACAGGGTTGGAGCGCTCACAAACAAACGGTTGGACGCCAGCGCTTCCAGTAAGCTCGCTCCTTGGTCCCTCATGGCTTTCATCTGGGTAAGTACTCTTCATACTTATGTTACAGTTTCCATATTGGAAGACGTTTCTATCGGCGTTTGCACAAACACTTTTCACCGTTGAAACCTTTCTGCACCGCTGGAAACTGGGGAATGAGAGTCACTTTGAACTGCCATGTGCTGCCGCTCGCTCGGGTGCAACCGCGGGGTCACGTTCGACCTTTATTCTTGATCTAGTCGAAACAACACGGACTCAAACACTCAGCGGCGGAACAATGCTGGATCTTTTGGAGTCCATTTGCATTGGCAACAGGTAGCGGCGCGCTCAATGGGGGCCCCCCGAAAATGTCTGGTTAGAAATTCATCTGCTCCTTCACATCAGAGATCTCCAGCGGGCTCAACGAGGGAGAACAAAGTGGCGAGAGTGCTTTTGTTGACAGGCTCCAACAACTTATAGTGATCCTTCATTGCTGCGTTTGATGGACATCTGAGCACCACTTGTGAAAGTGTGGGGGATGGTGAGGAGAGGGTGGCATGAGCAGGGGAGGCAGGGTGGGGTGGCGAGGAGGGAGGGGGAGGGCGGCGTGCACGGGGTGTCAACACAGGGACTGATGGAGTGTGCGCTAAAGCACTGTATTGAAAAAAATAAACAAATCAGAAACAATTAAGTGTGAACTCTCATGGAATATTCATAGGCGAGCAGCCTTTGCGTGACAAGCCATCACGCCACCTCCAGTCCGTTTTTTTTTTGTCCTGCACACATGGAGATGTGCCTGCCACTTAAATCAAATTAGTCATTAGCAAATTGAATCAACAATTAGAGCAAAAGAGCTACATGGCATTAGCGTCAGTGCAGCCATATTTGTCAACCTATCAGAGCGACCTCTGGAGTAGTTTCTCCTGCGGTCCAACTCGTCTCCGGTGCGTTCAAAGTCAAGGCTGTAGCTCAGGGCGGGACGGCCCCTGCGTCCCTGTTCTGCCAGGGTCACCTAGCATTACTGCAGCTTGAGCACCCTGTTTGTTTTGTTCGCCAGCTCTCTGATGGATCCGGTGGCTGCCCTGATCGCCCCTCTCTCTGCCTCTTCTGGATTATTTCTATCGACATTTCTCACTCCTCTCCACCGCTGCTTTTAGTTGGAGGCTGTCAAAAACATTGCTGGCGGAAATGGAAGCATCCTCATTATGCAAATGCCGGCCTCCACTGATGGCATGTTCTGTTTTATAAATTGCAACCCCCTTGTCAGAAGTCAAATTGTATTTGAGTAACTTCAGAGAAATTGTCACAAGATTTCAATTTGGTTCGCCTGCGATGCCACCATCAATTTAGTCACAACAAATCTATTTCTTTACAGCGTGATTGTGCTGTTGTGGGGAGGCATTGCTCAACAATCACATGTTATTATATAAGTACATGTTGTGCAACGGTTGGGGAAAAAAGTTGCGCCGTTGAATAAATTCATTCCAGATTTTTTAATAAAATATGATAAGCAGCAGTGGTTAGTGTATATTTTTAAATGATTTTCTGCTCCTCCAAGAGAGTTGACGGGGCGTCCTCCGAGGAGACATTAATAATCATGTTCCATTAAGAAGAAAACACATTTACAAGTGATCTTCTGGAAGCTGCATGAGTAACTGGATAATTGTAAATATGTTAACATAAGTTTGCTTCTAAGTCCTTGAACGCATCACTGCAAATCAAGATACTGTAACTTTAAATAAAAATGAATGCTGTCAAAGTTAACGCTACAATAACGCAGATTTGTTTTGATGCCACTAATTTCTTTTACGCATTAACTTGAGATTGTTAGGTTGCAGCAGGCTCAGTTTTAAAGCTACAGTGAAGCTACTGGTATCATATTTAACTAAAGAACCTAAGGAATCCATTGGTACCAACATGGTCATACTAGCTTTTCACAAAGGACGTTAGATAACGCTCCAAACTCCAAGCCAGGAAAAACTGGAATGGCCATTTTAAAAGGGGTCCCTTGACCTCTGACCTCAAGATATGTTGCATTTAGCGTATTTTTTATGCTAAATGCAGTACCTGTGAGGGTTTCTGGACAATATTCATCATTGTTTTGTGTTGTTAATTGATTTCCAATAATTAATATATACATACATTTCCATAAAGCAGCTCCTATATTGATAAGAGGATTAAATACTTGACAAATCTCCCTTTAAGGAACATTTTAAACAGATAAAAATGTGCGATTAATATGCGATTATATATTTTAATCGAATCACAACTTTAAATTTCCCTACCTTTCCCAAATAAACCGCATTGTAACTTTTCAAAACATGCTATTAAATATTAAAACATCCTTTTCTTTCATTCTCTGAATGTTGTTTCAAGTCTGGAAACTGCTTCCTTTAATCCTCAAAACTTGATCAATCCAGAAACTAATATTTGAGCAGACTTAACCTGGGTCATATATAAGAGATTTAACGCTGAGCCTGCACTTTAAGACATATAAAACCTAATATTGGGTTGTGGGATGTCGTGCAGCTTCCAGTCTGCAAACTGCCCTGTCAGCACGGGTCAATACAAACCTATTTGATTTGAAACAAAACTTCTATAACAAGTTTCCTCTGTGAATTAAGGAAATCTCTTTTTCAGATTGTTTATCTAGTTATGGTGATCTTGAGGGTCTTCAGTTTCTGCGTCTGCTTCACTCACAGGCCACCATCAAAGTGAAACCCCCTGCATCAAAAACACTTCAAATTGGCAAAACACGGCTCTTCTGCTTACTACCCTCCGCCGTTGTTGCGCTGAAAAGTGGGAAAAGAAACATGACGCCTTAAAATCTCTGACAGCAACAAAAATAAATGGCGCCTGGCTACTACTGTAGACGAGCCAAAAAAAAAGAAGGAAAAAGAAGCGAGAAAAAACGTCAGGGTCGATTTTAATATTCATGAATTTTCTACCAGCTCAGTTCAGCAGTTTCGATTAAGCATTAATTAGGAGCCAGAGGGGAAACCAAACAAAAATAAGGAGCTGAATGACTAATGAAGGTGGTGGAGATGTGGGTAGACTGCCATGGCACTAATGGTTCGCTGTTATGGGTGCTACATGGGCAGGAGTGCCAGTGGTGTGGGCGGCTAGACGCACCTCTGCCCACACCAGAGATCACACTCAGAGAAAAACACTCTCTGGCCGTGGAAGAATAACATGCTCGCCTCCAAACGGCGAGCAAACCGCTGCTTTCTCTGCAGTCAGTTGAGGAAATTTGAGGGGGGTTTGGTTGAACATGCTCCTCTGGGTGATGGGGAATTCCTGCAACCCCTTTAGATTCAGAAAACCGTTTCCAAAACCAGCTGGATAAACTTAAAAACACGCAGGGGTCAAGCTGAAATCCCTCTTTTTCATACACGAGGTTTCCACAGCAGCGCAGCGACACAACAGTGCAGCGTTGTGTATGCATATTAGGCTGCTACTTCACACGCAGAGCTGAGATTTGTTGTTTCCTTGAAGCTGAAAAGTGGCTGTAAAAGTTGAGGTCGAGTCGCATCGATTGGGATGTGTACTTTTCAAATATTCAAATTCAGACTCGGACATAAGGTCTGCTGTGAGGTTACGCTGACAGGTTTATTATTAATTCCATCTGTGCAGTTTAGACATGAAGTTATTATCACTGCTGTGAGAGTAATGCACAGTGTTCAGAGTAGCACAGTAATCAGATTTTAACGCTTATATCCAGTGATGTAATGATGCAAATTCACATTTTTCCTATTTTAATTTATGGTAAAAATACAGTAAAGGTTTTCTGTTTGGTATTACTTACAGTGATGCATTATGAGCTCACTTTATACCGTATAAATGAGAGGAAAAATACAAAACAGACTGCCTGAACCTCCTTAAATTTAAATCTGGTTCTCATTATTAATAACAAAAAATGCCTTTTTGAAAATAGCAACGTCAGAGAAGAAAATATTATCATCAACTTCTTCACAAACTTTTGTTTATTTATTAGAATTGCAGATAATGTGTTGTATTATCATGAAGATGTCTGCAGATACAGTCACTACTACAGGATGACTTATTCTGCATGCAAACAGTGTGATATGTATGCATGTTTTGCATGCATAACATCAATTTTTGGTGCTGCAAATGAGGCATTAAATCTGTTAGATTTTACTGTTTGTTAAATTAGATGTTATGTTTTTATTATTGCATAAGTCAAGATAGAGAAACAGCATTATGAGTGTATGAATTACAATTAATTGTATTTAAAAAAAAGCTATTTAGCAGAGGAGACAAGAGAAAATGTTAAATAATTTCTATTTTTTTCACTATTAAATTTTAATTAAATATATACCATAGTGTGTAAAATAAAATTAAACTAAATAAAATAAAATAAAATTAATATTTTCAATTTAGTCATCTTTTTTGTCTAAATTTGCAATAATAAAAACTGTTCAATAAAACACTTTTAATATATATTTCCATCAGGCTGTCTAATTTAGGTCAGATTATATAAAATTAGAATAAAATGTTAAATATATAATTTATTATTATTTTTTACATGAAGTCAAACTGCCCTTAGGTTTGTTTAATATGCCACCACTAATGCGAGTGATAATTATCAGCCTGCATTCACAGGAACACAATGTATATGTATGACACTTGAATATATTCGTCAAATATGAATAAACAGCATAAATATGAATTCGGCATAACATTTTAATTCATTATTGTCGAGGCTCCAAAATGTCAACCAGGGCACAATTTACATCCCATAAATATTTTCACCTTTAATTATTTGTCTACTTATTTCCCTAAAATGTTGAGTTAAATATTATTTTCTTTTATTTTTATTGGCACTTTGTGAGAAAGAGCACAAAAAGAAATAAATAATCCCCCCGAGGAACACAGAAAAAAAAGGTTATCTTTTCTTTTATCTGTTTGAGGAAGGGCTTTGCGGTCCCCTCTCCCAGTAAAACAAGGATAAAGGGAACAGGGAACAAAATAAATGATATTGTTACAGAGGTATTATCCTTAAGCCTGCCCATGATATTTGAATTGTATTGGTGAATTGTAATCAGGTATTTTAGCTTAGCGGTGCTGGTGTGCGTGTTGAACGCCTACCATCTGGTATTGGACGACAGTGTGACAGACATAGGGCTGGAGACGAAGAGGAGGAGAAGGAGGGGGGTCTGAGAGAGAGAGGAAGCCGTTATCCAACTGAAAAGCCCGGCGACTTTAGTTTCCCAATCTCTAAATCTACACATTGTAATGTAAGTCCACAGACAGGAAGCCCAGAGCAAACAGTGTTTGTATGAGCACATATAGGCTGCAGATCCCTTCAATCAGGAGCAGAAAGTTGGCCGCGGCGCGGCTTTGTTCGCTCTGGGTAGGTAAGGAAAAGAAACAAAGCTGCTGTTTAAATTATTTTTAGCATTATTTTGTTTTCACAAATTACATAGCTCAGGATGATGTTCTTGGATATGGCTGGCAAAGAAAGGGATGTTTTCTTTAAATTAAACTGAATGAGGAACAGTCAAAACATGGGCATTTAAAATGTCTGGCTTCACTTTTAAAGGGCTTTAAGAGTACAAAAAAAATGCACCATAGTAACTTAAAGAATATGCAACATGTGAGCAAAATGTAAACTAATATAATAAGAGTACTAAAACTAAATTTTCACCTCTATAAAAGTGAACTTTAGTGGTGCACATTTGCATTTATTACCAGTTGACATGCAGAGAATCAATCATTTTGGGGCTTTTTTGCATCTTGTTTATCATTTTTATTTGCTTTTGCTTTTACAAAAATAAAAATAAATGCATGTGCAGAACACAAATTGCATGCATTTGCACAACTTGGATGCATAACCTGCACATGAACTCACAATCGGTTCCAAAGCTGCACATTTGCATGACTCAAAAGGAATTTAAGAATGTCAGCAAGTACATCTGTGATGCATCAACTTACAACAAAATCATATATGCATGTGGAAGATTTGATATATTACCCCTTTAATTTATCCATACATGACATTTTTGAGTAAAACAGGGTCTTAAAGATGACCCTACAAGCACCCATGTTGCTATCATTTGTTTATCTTATTTGCTTTAACAAAAAATTAAAATAAATGCATGTGCAGTACATAAATTGCATACATTTGCACAGCCAACTTGGAAAATTCTTTAAAATCTTGGATGCACAGCCTGAACATGAACTCACAACCAGCTCCGAAGCTGCAAATGTGCACGAATCAAAGGATCTGTGATGCATCAACTCTACAACAAACTCTTATATGCACGTAGAATTATCTTTCATTTCTTCATTCATGACATATTTGAGCTGCAGATATTCAAATAAAGTCTTAAAAATGTCTGTACATGCATCCTTGTTGCTCCCCAGAGAGAATTAGTGAAAACACAGACTCATCCGCGCCGGGGCCGGCCGGTTTGACCCCGTGACCCCGGCCCCGTCTGATGAGAACTCTTGTTTCCGTTGCGGGCGGCGGGTCCCTGCATGCCGGCTGAATCATCGTCCTGGGCTGCAGCCGCGGCTCGAGTGCCCTCCAACCTCTTCACTCGCCGCTTTTCAAGAGGCCGAGCCCTGCCCAAAGAGAGATGTAAAGTCCGGAGTGCCCTGAGATGAAGAAACACATCTTTCACATATCTATTGCAGGGGTTGTGGTGCAGATTTAAAGTCATGCTTCTGTTGCGTTACGTTATGTAACTAAACCTGAACTGAGCATCTTCAGCGAGGGTCAAACACGCAGAATAACACTGATTATCTGCAACAGCTCCGGGTGAGAGCGAGTGCCCTAACAATTAACAAAGGGAGGTGTGTGTGTGTGCATGTGTTCGGTGGAGGGGTGGAAGGGTGGAGGGTGGAGGAGGGGGAAGTTTTTCTTTTCTTTCTCTCTGCCTCGCCACCTATCACAATTCATTACTACAAATTAGGGTTCAATAAAATTGCTATTCAGAGATAATTAGGAGTTGTGGTGGCGGAGGAAGGGGGGGTGCTGGAGGGGTCGGAGGTGGGGTTGTGGGGGGGTTGCTTTCCACATGTCATCATGACCCAAACCAACAAACCGAGGGTCTGCAGCTGGGGCAAGTGAAGTGAGACCCTGATCTGCCACCGAACTCCCCCCTTTTCTCCCCGTACGATGACAAAAAGAAAACACTCTTTCTCCCCCCTTCCTCTCACCTGCTGAGTTGGGAGCTGCTCCAAATTAAACAAATTATTTCAGGCCTCTCTCTTTCATTCTCCTTCAAAAAAAGCAACGGCTCACCGACAAACAGTGGTCCCACATAAGGACGGCGGCTAATAAGGTTGTGTGAGAGTGTGTAAGTGGCAGCCTGAGTGCGAGGCGAGAGCCGGGGTTATGCCTGCATATGTGCACCGAGCTGAAGAAAGGTTTGTCTTTCATTAATTAACACTTTCCTCGTAGCACAAGCTACCCATCTTCGCTTTGGAGAAGGAGTGAAATATTTGTCGGGGTGACAGAATATGCCTGAGAGCGCTTATATTTAATTAAGACACAGAGCTTCTTTTGTACCGTTATTTTAGATTAGTTGTTAATTATTCAAATGTTACCATCAATTGGTAATTTCCGTGTTAGAGAAACAAAAACGACTATTTTTAATTTCATTGTGAAACTTGTGACTATATTTAACATGTGACTTTTTCTATAAATTATTAATAAACCTTCCCCTGATTTAAAATATCTGAGTGCACCATTGAATCAAAGCGCTACTTTAGTGCAGCACCTTCCCACCTCTTCCCAAGATTATCCTCTCCAGTCAACAACTCTTTATTCGACAGTAAAGCTCACCATACGAGCACCGTGCTTTCAAGATTCATGGGAATGAGTTGCAATAAAAAAAAGTCTTGTCCTCTTGGAGATTTTTATTTTTTTCCTGGAGTGGACAAAGAACAAGGACACAGGGACAGTTTGACATCTATATCTATATATGTCTTTTGCTTTGAAATTATAATTATTAATTATGAATGTTCATTTTGCTATCCCTACTGTCCCCTTCGTACATCATTTTAGCTCGATGTTGTGCTACGTTTTGGGCTTTAAAACTGATTTTATTCAACAGTAAATTAGAGAAACATGTATTTTTTGTTGTTTTTAAAAGAACAAGGACAAAATAAGAGCTGATTTTTTTTACATTTTAGCTTTGAAACTGACTTAAATCAACAGTAAAGCACAGAAACAAACATTAGCTTGACTCTTTTTTATACAATACAAGTGAATGGAGGATGGAATAAAAGATCTTTTTAAATCCTCTGTTATCTAACTGAAATGATTTTATTAGATATTAGTGACTGCTGCTGCTTTAGTCTATTTAAGATATGTATTACATCCCAACTGTTTGACCCACCTAGGCGATTACTTACTTATTTTTTGACTGTCTTTATCTCATGTAATTAAACCCAGGGAAAAGGAAGTGTATGCATGTTTGTGAAGCCAAAGACACATTTCCACGCAAGTGTACAATAAACATGTTTATTCTAATCACCTGTATTTTTTTTGTTTTTTACAAAGTCTTGTTTTTTCTGCAGTAGAAACAGAACAAGGACAAAAAAAGAGCTGACAGTTTGGCATTTTAGCTTGAGATAGAGAGTGCATTAGCTATTGAACTTTAGCTTTCTCCTACACTGTTCTTAGCTTTACCTACAAAAAGTAAAGCATTGCAATTCATGTACATTCCAAGAAAAAGAGATCGTATTTAATCCACATACTCGTGAACCAGGATGTATAAAGAGGGACAAACCAGAAGTCAATGTTGATTTCTGTCTGTAGTTGTTTTAACCCAAACCACGATCTTTTCCTAAACCTAACCAAGTAGTTTCCTGTGAAAACGGAAGTTTATTTTGAAGAGACTGAATGCATGTAACGAGCTGAAATTGACACGTGTTGCTGGATATTCGTAGGAAATGCACGGAAAATGAGGAATAAGTATTTGTAAGATATCATACAATAAATTTCAATGGTGCGTACATCCACTTCATGACAAATTCATGAAACGTTTTACAAATTAGATGCACTCATTATCAGCTAAGTGTTGCCTAAAAAGAGAGCTGTGTATTCAGCGACATGACACTCAAACTTTATCGACAAAAGATGCGAGGAGAGACACAGATCAGCAGGAAGTTTGGTGCAAACCGAACTAAACCTCATGGATTTGCCACTCGAACAACTTTTGTCAGTTCACTTTCTGTTGCTGACATTCAGCTGCTCTGTTGAACCTGTCAACTTTAACTCTACTTGTTCTCTCTTATGGCTGTTTGTGCCCTGCATCCTCCTCCTCTTCCTCCTCCTCGCTGTCTCCTCCAGCTGTCTGCGTGCGACTCTGGCTGCGGCCCCAGCGCCACTGGAGGGGCCGTGTGAACCGGCCAGTCCGGTCACCTCGCATCAGTGTCGGGCTGGAATGCGCCGTGGCCCTGGCCCTGGCCGGGGACACCACTCTGGGGGTTGGCGGACGAGGAGGGAGGGGGTCGGTGGTGGTTGGCGGCTGAGCAGGTGCTCGGTTAGGGAGTTGGATGTTGATGTCACGTCCCCGCCGTCCATTGTGGTCGGGGGGGACATGGACACCGAGGGACACAGAGCGCCTGTGGGTGTGCCTCTCTAGAGGTCACCGTGCCAGATCACAATCACACTGAGCCTTTACTTATTAAGTGGCTTTCTGTGCACCCAGTGGTTAGCGAGCGCTACACGACAACCAAGCCTCGCACAAAAAGACCCGGTAAAGAGATACCAGCCCGCTATTGAGACCGCCACTCCGCCGTTGTGTTCCTAGCAGCCGCTGTGCACAAATATGATACCAGAGGTGTAGCATTCCTTCTCCACTCCTTGTTAAAAGAAGTCCTTTACACACCAAACACAGCATCGCAGACTCTCTGATCAGCAATTATGCACTTTAGAGGTATTAAATAGAGCTGAGGGGGGGACAGGGGGCCTCCAGGGACCACCGGCGGTCCGTAAATACACTTCTCTCCGCAAAAATGAAAGGAAGAGACCTGCCATTTGTAGACATTATTCATGCATTAAATGTAAAACAATTATGCCGCATATATTTCAGCCTTATTTACTTGCTGTGTCTTGTCTCGTCTGCTGCGCGGCGTGTGTGCACAGATGATGACAACTCTCCTTGCCGTGCGTGCTCTGTATCTATATTTATCACCAGCGCAGGTCAGAGGTCGTCCATTTCTGAGCGGTGAACCGGCACAAAAGATTATCATCAATTAATATGCCATAATAACTGGGTTCACTTTCATATTCGCTGTATGCATTTGTCTTTTAAAGTGATCTGGTTTGGCAATCTAGCCGCCTCCTCTGTAATGTATGCTAATGTGAGTAAAAACACTCTGGATCGTCTCTGAGGAATAAGAATCCGTGTTGGGATTCAGACCGGCAGCGTGTTCCATTTTTGGCGCTGGGAAAAGTTCTCCAGCAGCCAGCGTGTCTCACCAACTTCATATTCTTTTCATATTGTTTCCCCAAAGTTGTCTTAGCGAGCGGAGCCTGGTGAGTAGCCAGAGAAACCATTATTCAAACCGGGGTCCTGACACCAGTTTATAGGCTGAATTACATTAACTCGCATGTAACTTCAGATGTGAGGAGGGATTGTTAAAGTTCAACCCCAAACTCAGCGGGGCCTCTGCCAGCGTTGGCTACTCACAACGTACTTTGATATGTGTTTTCCATGTAACCTAATTCATTCACCCTCAGCTGCACTGGATGCACAATAAAGATATCAGCTTTAAGTAACACAAAAATCATATCCAACACGAATAAACTCTTCAAAGCGTCACTTTTTTTTGCTTAAAGCTACTACAAGGAACTTTCATTTCGTGCTGGTTTTGGCGGTCCCTGTGGACAAAAGCTGTAGTGTTTCCAAGCACCAGACTCCCTTTAGAAAACCTCTCATTTTACTGCAGCGGGGTCTGACAGTCTGCCCTGCACAGTCCTGGTTCTGGTTCTCCTGTACCCCCCTTCCAGGCCCAGCAATAAGGCCTGGGCCTCGGAGGCCCTGCTGGAGTCTGAGCTGAATCTGCATGATTTCATCGGAATCGGATCCGATGACTGTGGACGACGAAACCTGCCAAAGTAAATTATAAATGAATAAATAAATAAATAAAAGACTCAATATATGAATAAATAAGACATTGGAAATGTAGAAAGAAAAGAATACAGAAATAAATATGTTTGGGGAAATAAATAAGGGGTGAAATGCAAAGGGAAAATCCTGCAGAAATAAATAAATAAGTGCATAAGTACATAAATTAATACATACATTTAAAATGAAATATAAGATAAATAAAAGAAATTAATTCAAAAATAGATACATAAATGAAAATAAATGTAAAAACAAATAAAATAAAAATAAATTAAATAATTTAAAATTTTATAAAAATAAATAAATAAATAAAAGGGAAAAATAAACAGAAGAGTGAATAAATTAGGGAATTAATACAAAGATAAATAAATAAAAAAGCAAATTAAAACAGAAATATCAATTTTAATTTAATTTATCAATTAATTAATGGCTACATTTATTTTTAATAATATTTTTGCTAAATTTAAATTCATATTTAGTTATTTATCATGTCATTTATTTACTTATGCATTTATTTTGGCAGGTTCTGTCCTCCATAGGTGACAAGCATTAAGAATAACTAAATAGAAATAGCCCATCTTCTCGCTGATGGTCTCGTTTACTGATGTAGGTCATATACAGGCATCAGTATTACATTGAGAACAGTTAAAAACTCCTTGAAGTAACTTTAACCATGCTTTTCTAAGGTCATGACACCAAGCCAGCTATCAGCTGCAGTAGGGCCTCCAATGGAGCATCGTCATGTGGTCGAACGTCGCGCATACAGTAGTTTTTGCTGCACCTTTGCTGGCTGGTGCTGGTTTATTGAGGTTAACTGGATCTATCAGAAGCCTTAAAAGGTTCCCTACCAATGTCGTTGCCCAAGTGTTCATCACACGTGGCAGATCTCTGAATCTAAAGAGACTTTGGTTCATTATAGAAGCAAGAAAAGACTCAAGATTTGGTTCTTCACAGAAACAAAGTTTAAACAGAACTCAAGCTGCGGCCTCTCCCCACCACTAGTCAATATCAACTTGACAAAAATAACCACTCCTGCGTATTAAACAAACTCCTGTCCTAGATCAAGAAACTATAGCTGTTGAGCGGCGAGGCCTCTCCGAAGTGCACTCGGCAGTTAGTGCACTCCAGCTGCACGGTAGCTGAAGCACCCTGGGCGAGAGGGCTTCGAGGACGGCGCGAGTGACGCGGCGCCTCGGCGCGGTGAGGAGAGGGGAAGTGACAGGAGACAGTTGCTACACACTGTGTCAGGCTGGCAGTGTCACACCTGGCAGCTGTCAATCACCGCAACCGCGCTCCCCGAAACACCTCGCTCCCTGATATCGCCGGAGCCGCTGCCAAACATGCCTTGAGTGGTGTCATCCATCCACACATGAGCACTGGCTCACTCCGACTGCACTCATCCTGTCACTGCAAGTCAGAGACGGAGAGAGAGGAGGAAGAAGAAGGGGGGAGAGGAGGAAGAGGGGAGAGGGAGGGAAGCATCCATCTATTTACATATGGAAAGGTCACAAATAGCCTGCAGGCACTGTGCTAATTAGAGAATGTGGCAAAAAAAAAACTCCAAAGATAAATTGAAAGACAAAAATGGAGAGTTATCTAAGTATGCTGGTGTAATGAAAGTGGGGATAAGGTGAATGAAAGGAGAAAGGAAGTGGCTGAACCTTCCAAAAGAAAAGTCTTTAGTGAAGGTAGAAAGAAGAAAACAAAAGATGTCGTAGGTTATTTGTGAAACGATCGGCTCCCTTTTGGTTGAAAATCATCGATAGGATAAGTATCGACATCTTACGGTGCTGGGAACGTAGCTTTAGCTCGCCGGCTAGCACAGGTCTCCACCAGCAGACGTTGACCATATGATGGTGTTCAGATGACCGGGCGTGTGTGATCTCCCTTAGCCAGATAAGCGAATCAACCTTTATAATTCATTGTGACAAGCTGACAGGGAAAATGAGTGTAAAATTTTATACTTACATGAATTTTTGTGTCAGATCGCCGTCTGTGCGCTTGTTTTTCTGCCTGGCCATAGCCGAGGGCGCCTTTCTCCGCGGGCGCTCCACGGACTTTGTTTCCAGGCCTTCAGACACATCGCCCTTCGCCCTAGTGAATTTGCTGATTAATTTTGGATGCTCCCCTTAATTAACACCCCAAAGGAAAGTGTAGATTTCCGAAGCCCGCCTTTTGCGGCAGAACAAACAAAACGGGAGAGTCTGAAGAAGGATGACCTCAGGGAGACAGACGTGCTGATGTCCAAAATGACATTACAGGAGCAATGTGAAGGCCCCGTGACGCCGGGCCTAGACCTGGACATGGGCGATGCCTCAGGAGCTCCCAGGCCTTTTAATCAGCGGCTGGAAACGAGCTCCCTATTAGTCTCATTTCATTTGCTTTAGCGTCGGTAGAGAAGCAGGCCTCGCATGATGCCACCCGACGCTTGAAACATGCTGTTCTTGTGCCAGTGCTGGTGCCGCCTCCGGCCCACGGTCATTAATTGGTGCCACTCTCTTACTTCCAGTGAAATTGGCAGATGACGGACAGGGGGCGAAATAAAAATTTGATTTCTTTCTACCAACATCAGAGTGGATTTCACTAATTGGGTTGAATGGCGCCCATCTCGTCCTCGTGACAGCCACGCAGGATGCATGAGAAGCTGCGGGCAGCTTGGAGAGCTCTCACCCCGCCATGCCAGCTCAGAAGACACGCCGGCAGGAGAGGAAAGGGTGGTGGGGAGGGGGGGGCGAAGTTGCAAAAAGACACACCGAGACAAAAGAGCACAGCTACAGATCGCACGCTCACTTTTTCTGAGACCTTGAACAAACAAACTGGCACTTTGTCTCGCTGAGGGCAAGAAGATTCGCACGTCATCGCTCAACCAGAAGGTAGCGAGTCGGCTCTCCAAAACACTGGAGGTCCAAGTCCTCGGAGACTTTCTCTGTCTCCTTGACCTGTCCATCGTCAGTGCATCACTTTCAATGAGTAATAAAAAGGTTGGACTGAACACGATGACGAAAAGGAATGTGGAAAGAATACCAATGATGCCGCAAACTGACCCTCACGGTGGATTTGTAGTGTGTAAAAAGTCTGGTTTCTGCACGTACTTTACTTAGTTTACGTACTTATTTTAAACCCAACCATGACCTTTTTCCTAAACCTAACTGCAGACGTTTGCGTGGCCTAAAATTGACACGCAAAAAGGCCTAAAATGCGTCCTCATGTCTGTGTGATGTCGTGCTATTTAAACGCCTTCCCGTGAGACAGGGTCGCCCTGATTCTTGCGTCTTTTTACAGGAAAAGTCCACATTTGTCTGCAAGTTTCGGGATCAGCATTGGGATCACACAAAAAGGCGGCAGGAACTTCCTCCCGAAACGTATAAAACGCGAATTAAATCCTTATTACTTTCATTACCGCGGACTAATACAGTGTCCAATTAGGGCCATTAAAAGCCCATCCGATCCGCCTGCCTCCAATAAAACAGACATGGATGTTTGAGCAGGTCGTCTCAGCTCCACGCTGGACAATTGTCCACTTTGTGTTCACGGAGATTCAGGGAGGGGAAGGAGGAGAGAAAAAAAAGCAGAATTCCCATTTACAAAAGGACAAGAAGTGCAGGTGTAATTGGGATATTTGGGAGTGTCTAGTTTCAGGGCCCATCGGAGCTGCGGTGAAATGAAGCCTGTAAGACTAGAGCGTCTGACTGGCAGCAGAGGCTGCCCTCTACTCGCTTTCTCTTCGCTTTGTGTCTCACTTTTACTCTCCTCTCACCTCTTTTCTTGCTTATTTTCCTCACATTCAACCCATTCTTTTGCTTTCTTTAGCATGCCTTCATTATCTTTTCTGCATCCTAACAGGCACGGCTCCGCTGCCCCTCCTTCTACCCGCCAATGATAGCAGCTTGATCGGGCAGGTATAGGTAACAAATGAGATCAATTAACGTGTCCAAGAGGGGCACCTACCTGAGAGTCCGGTTGCACTAAACGATCTCCTCATCTTTTGTTTCCCTCTGCGGGATTCCATTTGCAACCTCATCACTTTCCCCGGCCCGAACAACGGGGGCGATTGTTCCACCCAACCCTTAATGGAGAGGGCCCAAGAAAGCCTGGCCTCTTAGCCCGGCAGCCTGCGTATCTTCACTATCAGGACTCAGGAACAGGGGGGCAACCTCGCCGAAATGAATCCATGATCCCTCCTAACCTTCCAGCTGCTCCTCCCTCCCCACCTCCAACTTCACAGGACATCAACGAGCTCCATTTGTAGCAAATTTGTTTCTCCAGCTCCCTTTAATTGAATGACTTTGGCGCTAACAAGGAGCTGATTGAGCTCAATAATGGCACTGTTGATGGCAGCAGAGGCCCCTTTAAATACACACTCTCTCTGGATAACAACACACATCTTATAATAGGGCTGCGTATTGGCAAGAAGCTGGCGATACGATACGTATCATGATACCGGGGTAACGATTCAATATATTGAGATTAAAATATGAAATCGCGATTAATCACACATTTTTTGTCTGTTCAAAATGCACCTTAAAGGGAGATTTATCAAGTATTTAATACTCTGAGTGTGCAAATATGCTGCTTTATGCAAATGTATGTATATATTTATTATTGGAAATCAATTAACAACACAAAACAATGACAAATATTGTCCAGAAACCCTCACAGGTACTGCATTTAGCATAAAAAAACTGCATGTGATTATCATAAAGTGGGCATGTCTGTAAAGGGGAGACTCGTGGGTACCCAGAGAACCCATTTTCATTCACATAGCTGGAGGTCAGAGGTCAAGGGATCCCTTTGAAAATGGCCTTGACAGTTTTTCCTCACTAAAATTTAGCACAACTTTGGAGCGTTATTTAACCTCCTTCACGACATGCTAGTATGACATGGTTGGTACCGATGGATTCATTAGGTTTTTCTAGTTTTCATATGATTTAAAAGGTAGTTTAAGCTCCATCCACACTGATACGTTTTTGATTTAAAACATAACCTTTGCTAAGTTTATGCCTAGCGTCCACACTACTCCGGCGTTTTCGAGCCCCTAAAACAGAGACGTTTGGAAACGCTGCTGACGCCGTTATAGTTTTAAAACTCAGGGTTGCATTTTAGTCTGGACGGACCGAAATGGAGACCTTTGGAAACGATAACGCAGACACCCACGTTTGCTATGTCCTTCCCTGATTCGTTATTTCAACATGAGTAACGAGTTACAAGCGTTGCTGACCTCGTTGTCTCTGCTAGTAGCTGTTTTGCAGTTAAATTCAATATTTTAAAAAGCTATTATTGGAGCGCTTTGCAACAATTCCCATGTCCAGCGCTGCTTCCTGGCACGCGCATGCCCAGTGTACGTGGATGATCATGTGATATGTGATTTCAGGAGTGGTAGTACGGATGGAGATTAATTCTGAACCGGCACTAAAAGGTTCAGAACGGAGATCGTTTTCGTTTGGATGTAGGAAAGTGGCAGGACATATTTAAACAGAAGACATGTAGGGCAGGAAATGAATGTCCTCTTAGACAGGTATATCATAAGCTGATGTCAAATGAATCAATCGTCCAATAGTTGTCATACAGTCATCGTGTGTTTACACCGTTCTGTCTCATCAGATTTCATCATTTTCAGATGGAGTTTGTCCAATATTCAACATCCTTTTTGAGACCTACGTGCAGCAAACTGACAAATTGACAGTCACTTTTCGCAAATTTCATCTCAACCGGCGGTGATGGAGAGATGGGATAACTAAGTGAAGGCCTGCAGAGAGAAATCACCAGAGGAGACGCAGAAATAGGGGCAATTATCATGAGTTAGAGAGGCCGGGGGGAGCCGGCGACGGCGCCCATCGAATCCCTGAGCGTTCGTTTAAATCTGCTTGATGAATGTGATGTGTGCTCCTCATCTCTGTCCACAGCAGTTAGACGGGATTGTTTACTATAACCTTGTAATCAACCTGGCTTGGCTGACAGCTCACCATTACCCCTGATAACAGGTCTGCTGCAATTTGGACCCCAAAGAAAATATATATATTAAAAAAAAAGACACACACAGACAGAGAAGCTGCTTTCTGATTCCTTTATTGATAGAGCGCTGGCCCTGTTATCTTTCTGCGTAATTTGTTTTCAAGAACTGTGATTTACATTTCAGTGAGATTACACCTTTTAATGCTACACGCGGGCGAGAAGTGGGCAGCCGTTGAATACTCCACATCACCATGGGAGGAGGAGGAGGAGAGGGATGAAGCAGGGGGGGTTCAAACGATGCATTTCCAAGTCCTCAAGTGGAGAGGATTACAATTACAATTAAAAATCAAAAGGCCTGCGTGTCCATCAAACGACTGCCCATAACCCTTTGTGTACCTACTGCCAAATAATTGTGGCTAGTGGAGGGGTTGGCAGATGCAAAACGCTTCCCAGCTTAATTGTGGCGTATTACCGGAGCTCGTTCAATCGGGATATTACGCAATAAGTGTTATTTCAGGCAAGAACGCAGGTTTCTAAATGGCATGCTAATGGGAGTCTCTTGGCAGCGTGTTAAAGAAAATCCACGCGTCGCCATTAAAACAACGAGAAGGGGGCCAGTGGCAAAGTTCAACCATCTTGTTTTGGATGTCGCCTTGATGTAGTACAACAAGTTCAGCTCGAGTCCAGCTGCCACACACACACACACAGACACTTTCACAGGTATAGGGGAGCATTTCAGAAAGAAATCAGCTGATGCAGCAACATTCGTTCGGATATCAGAAACCGCTTAGAAATGCTCAGCTTCCTTCAACAATGCTCATAAAATATGTAAAAGGGGAAATCACACATGTAAAAGCAAAATGAAGTGAATATAAAATAGTAATGTAAATGTAAATTTGGGATTTAGTTGATGATAAGATAGGAAAACTGAATGCAAACAGGATGTAGTATGTGTATGCATGATGAGAATATATGTACACAGAGGTTTAGACAGTAATGTAGTATGCATAGAGAAGAATAACAAGAATAAACTGCACACAGAAATAATAATAAAAGGGTCTCTTGGGTTCAAAAAGGAGACTGAGGGAATATAACTCCCCACGAAATCTACCAGAAATGACAGACCAACAAAAAAAGGTATCGGAGCCAAATGAAATGTAAGTTGGGAGTTGCTGAGAGGGGACACAAAAGAAACCCGCACAGAATCACTAAACACAATGCAAACACAGAGAGGAGGTGTTGACCCTCCGCAGACACGCAACCAGATGAGCAGAGTGCAGCCAACCTGCTTAAAGAGCCTCCCAGCCGGGCTGATTATCAACAGCTGAGGCTGATCACAGGTGATGAGCAAGGAGAGAGAGAAACCTGCAGCAGATCTGTCACGATCCCTCTCATAACAATACATATATGCTGTACAAACACAGGTGTAACAATTGTAAAACAGTATATAAAGGGAAATTGACAATGGTAAAGTGTCTGGTATGTGAATTTATTTATTTATTATATTTTATGATTTTTTCAAAATTAATTATATTTTTATTTTTTATTTCTTATTTAGTTATTGATTTTTATTTTATTCATATCTACTTATTGTTAATATATATTTTTAATTAATTATATATATGTCTTTTATTTTATATTTCTTATTTAGTTATTTATTTTATTCATATCTACTTATTATTAATAATATATTTTTTAATTAATTATATATACTGTATGTCTTATTTTATATTTCTTATTTAGATATATTTATTTTTTTATTTTTTATTTTATTATCATTATTATTATTCTATTTATTTATTTTATTATTGTATTTTTTTGTCTTCCTTTGTTTGTAATACTTTTTTCAATTTACAGTAACTATCTATTATCATTATTGATTTTACTATTACTTATGTTTTTCTTAAGAAAACAATAAAAAGCATGATTTTAGAAAAATAATTAAAAAGAAATAAAAATAAAATAATGCTTTATACCTTCAAAAATGTGTGCAAAAGTGTCTATAAATATTCAAGCAAACATTCATTCTCAAAGGATAAAACAAAACAAAACTACTGAACTAAACCCAACACATTTTTCAAGCCTGCTCCCTTTCTGCAGATGACATGAATCCTTATCATCCAGTTTACAGAGTAATAAATTGAGTCTGACTGCTGGAACTTAGTTGAAAATAGTAATGAAATATGGCTCTGTTGATTTCCTCTCTATAAATATGAGTTTCCAGTTGGTACATCTGCACTGCTTCTCTACTTCCACCAACACTCTGCACAGCTCCAACGCCAGCGCACCACCACCCCCCCTTCCACGCATCTTAATCATGTGCATTATTTCAGTAATTCAGATCACAACATTTTACATAATTCTTTGTTTATTCATTTTCTCAGACAGTCAGTGAAATTATGTAAAACACGCTCTCAATGGCACTCGGTGTGTGTAATAAAATGCATGTTATTCTTTGCTTACTTGGAGGCAAAGTGTCCCATTTAAATGAGAATTACACTTAAATGTCACATGGGTTCATCTAAATGTACAAACAGTGCATTTATTATATTAAATTTGGTGAATCCTAAACATGGATTGCGGGGAGCCGGGATGAGAGACGTGCTCCGAGGGGTTATGACTTACTAATGCCTATTTAAATTGTAAACGCTTCCTTCCTCTCTGTTTTATTTACCCCGGCGTTCCCTCCCCAAGATGACATGGCACCTGAAGAATTGCTCTTTGAATTCTCCCGGCGAGCGACGCCATTGAGAGCGAGAGAAACATCATTTGCTTTTGTTGAATTAATTCACTCATTAGCTGGCAGTTTGAAACCTGCAGCTCCTTGAAAAGGCTGAGATAATGCCATTTCTAGCCATTCATGGTGTCTCCAATCCATCGCCTAATAATTTTCTGGCCAAATTATAATACAGCGAGGTAAAAAAAAGGTGTGAATGGAGCCCCTCAAATGTCTTTTTCAGAGTGGCAGCAAAACAAGGGGATTGTCGGGGACTCGTTTACCTCATCAGTGGCCTTTGTGCTCCGTTAGTCAGCTTTCTGTTTGAACTCAATCATCACTGAATGTGCAGACACACAAAGTAGTCCCTCCTCATGCAATACAAGTGACAAAAAAATCTGATTAAATAAAATAAAACACATATTCTCCTTTAATATAAATGAGCTATAAAGAGAAATGCATTTTTTTTGCATGCACAAGAACATTTCCTTCACTGCCTCCTACTCCATACACACACTTGTATGGATTGTTTCCATATGGGACAGCCATATAATAGCAATAGGCCACATTAGATCTCTTCCATACAGATGTTCACCTCAATTTCTGCAGCAGTTTGGTCCATCTGTGTTAACAGTGAGCTGCTTAGCACACGCCTGTGTGAAGGGAGGCATATCAAGCATATGGACATTTTACAAAAGGTTACCCTGCATAAATTAGGTTGAATGGCAATCTGTTGAGGAGAGGTGGCTCACTGTGAGCGCTAGGTGGTTCGCAGAGAAAAATGGATAATAAAAGCATCTGGTTTTAGAGCTGTTTATTAGAGTGGCCGACACAAAGTGACTCTGTGTCCAGCATTTTTCGTTTTTTAATTGACAAACAGCTAAATTACATCTCTAAATTGTTGCAATAACAACATTTTGTTTACTTCCTTTCAATATTTTAGGTGTTAAATGTTAAATAATGATAAAAAAACATTTATTTTTAACATCAGCTCTTCACATGTTTTGAAAAATTGTGAGATTTTCACCTAAAAAAGCAAACAAAAGTGTTAAAACAGCAGCATTTAACCAAAACTATAAAGAACAATATCTGTGCTTGTATTTTATTCTCTTTTATCAAGTTTCTTTTTAGATCAGAAGCATTAAAAAAATCGAACAAAAGTGTTTTTTTGCTGATATTTCATTAGAGAATCAATATACTGAGGCGACGCTTGCACAGAAAGGCCGAGCTTTAGATTTTTATCACATCTTAGAGTGACATCTAGTGGCTGTTCGTCTCATGACACCACATGTAGTCCACTACAGCTCTGTTCAAAGTGTATTTTTAATGACTCCTCCCAACCAAGACTCAGTTTTCTGCCCTTTTCTGCTTAATAATGTGTGTTTCTTGAGGAAAATGTACAAAAAGATGAGAAATTCATTCCTCTGTGCGATCAGGAGCATGGTAATGTAATTAAAGATTTAACCTGCAACCATTTCCTACCATCTCTATGCTTTATTATGCCGTCTTCAAAGGGGTTCCTTGACCTCTGACCTCCAGATATGTGAATGAAAATGGGTTCTTTGGGTACCCACGAGTCTCCCCTTTACAAACATGCCCACTTTATGATAATCACATGCAGTTTGGGGCAAGTCATAGTCAAGTCAGCACACTGACACACTGACAGCTGTTGTTGCCTGTTGGGCTGCAGTTTGCCATGTTATGATTTGAGCATATTGTTTTATGCTAAAAGCAGTACCTGTGAGGGTTTCTGGACAATATTTGTCATTGTTTTGTGTTGTTAATTGATTTCCAATAATAAATTTATACATATATTTGCATAAAGCAGTATATTTGTCCACTCCCATGTTGATAAGAGGATTAAATACTTGACAAATCTCCCTTTAAGGTACATTTTGAACAGATAAAAATGTGATTAATTTGCTAATAATTGTGATTAACTATGAACAATCATGCAATTAATCGTGATTAAATATTTGTATCGATTGAGAGCCTTATTTAGACAATTTTTTAGCAGCGTTTCGTACTTCTCTCCTATTGTTTTTCTATATATCCAATGCACATCTCCTTCAAACAGCTGCACAGTTTCCTTGTGCAGCACTTAAAGATTTTGTACCTGACACATGTGCCACCCATCTGTTTCTCACCCTCAGTATTCCCTAAATAATCAACCAAAAACACCCTTTAAAACCTCTAAAAACAGCCCACAACTGCTGCACCTCTCCGCCCTCTCATACATCCACCAGCGCCTCTAATGCATTCAGTCTAATCTGCCTATGTTTGCTCTCATGTGTGCGTTACCTTCATCATTGTGTGGGTGGTTAAGATTGATTAACAATAACAGCAGCTGACTAGGCAGGAATAATTCACCAAAAACAAAGCGAATCAAGAAGGAGAGACGGAAGGACGGACGCGTCCTATGTTGTGGCTAATTGAAGCTTTGTAACGCAGATCGGGGCGAGAGGGGGGTTCAAAGGCGAACGGCCATCCGGCGACGGGAGGCGCGGCACCTTTGATGTGTTCTGCGTCTTCTGCTTTGATACGAGAGGTCAGTGTTCGTGGTCAAGAGGGCTTATACCGGACACAACGGGCCTCTCGGAGAAGGGTCGCACGACAGGAAGAAGAGCAAGAACGGGACACTAGAGCGCTGAAGTGGCAGCGATTCATATTCATGCAAAGATCACACAGCATGTACAGTAGCTGTGGAGACAATAGAGCGCTTTAAGGTGAACTAACCTCATCTTCTCACTGCCCTGTTGGAGGTCGACTGACGCTCAACGGTTATCTAACGGATATCTTAGGAAAGTTATTCCTCCTTTTGCGTTTGTTTTCCTACAAATTTCCTAACTAACGACTTAGTTAGGTTTAGGCAACAAAAAAACTTGGTTGGGTCTAGGCGACAAAAGTATTTGGTTGGGTTTAGGCAACAAAAGTATTTGTTTAGGCAACAAATGTACTTGTTTAGGTTTAGGCAACAAAAGTATTTGTTTAGGCAACAAAAGTATTTGTTTAGGTTTAGGCAACAAAAGTATTTGTTTAGGCAACAAAAGTATTTGTTTAGGTTTAGGCTACAAAAGTATTTGTTTGAGTTTGGGCAACAAAAGTACTTGGTTGGGTGTAGGCAATAAAACTATTTAGTTAGGTTTCGGAAAACATCGTGATTTGGCTTAAAATAACACCGGAAGTGGCATTACATGACAAATAAATCAACGTCGACTTCTGGTTTGACACGGGACACCAACACCGGTCTCCTGGGCAAAGGTTCTGTGTTTTTTGACCCATGCATCCACCCTAACTCCTTCTTACGCGGCGTCCATCACTCTGTATACTTCCTGGTTCACGATTACGTGAATTGCACACATATTTATGTTGTGGGATATACACTAATTACAGTGTATTACTTTTTGTAGCTATGAACGGTGTGTGAGAACAGCCTGGGACGGTGCACAACTCTCCAAGACTGAGACTTTTAACTCCAAAAAAATCAAAAAGTAGCACCTCAACACTTCCCAAACTTTCACACTGAACATCTTTCAAGAAGCCTTTCCATCCAAACTCTGGCTGTTCTATGTATGTAACCGTTCCCTCAAGCAGGTGATCTGTATTGACCCGAGTTGAGTGATGCTGCAACCTATTGAGACTAAGAGATAAAGACGCAGGAAGATGGATGTTTCCTGGTGTTACAATTCCTCCTCTTGTCTTTGAGAGAACTTATAACCAGTTGACACCCAGTCGAACGCTCCCTTTGGTTCTGTAGCAGAAGGGTAGCAGCCCTTAACTCACCCGTCCAACATCTTTTCATGGCCTGGCCCCTTTTGTTCTTCAACATAAAAGGAGAAAGGCTCTACGTGGAGAGGCAGCGAGACGCTTTGAATAACATGCTGATCAATAAAGACCATCTAGCATGGAGGTAATGTCGGGTAATTTAGAGCGCGGGTCGTTGAAGTGTCATCGATAGTGCTCGTGGTGAGAGAGGGTTCATGCCGTAGGTCGTCGTCTGCTATACGGCTGATTTGACCACATAAGAGAGAAGGTGCAGTTGTGTCAGGACGCCAATACAAATGTTCTTTTTGATGGATTCAAAGCTCGGGAGGAACTTCAACATTGTCTCATAAGTGGAAGGTTGATGGTTTGAATCTTGAAAGTGGGATAGAGAAGAGAAGATGGTTCAGTGCAGTAACCAAAACTGGAGACCAAACAGTAAATGTAACCTTGTAGTTTTACTTTAAGAGTCAGATGTGAGCGTGCCGGCCTCCTACAGTAGAGCGTCTACTGCTGGCGAGGTCTGCTGAGTGTCGAGGATATCAGCGTTATCGCCTGCTCCTTTCACTCTCCCCATGATGAGCTGTGCTGCAGAGTGTGTTGTTGCCTAATTCCCTCTAACTACAGCCCTGTGTAATCACATACCCCAATTAACCACCTCGGCTCCCCGTTTCCTGCATCGCGCACGCCGTCCCGTCTTCTCGCCACACCGCGTAATTAGCTTTCATCTGAAAATGAAAAGAAAGGAGCACCTCAGCAATTGTGCAGCCACTCTTCTTCTCTTTCTCTCCCCCGTCTCTACCCATCTCTCCGGCACTCTACTCCTCATATCATAATGGCCTGCAATTTCAATCAGATGGATTTTTATCGCTGACACTAAGAAGAATTGGCCCTCGTCCTAGTCCCTCCTTCTGCCACCCCCCAAACAAGCAACCCGCCTCGTTTGATAGCTTCTGCTTGTGAGACAGCTATCAAGGAGAGTCCTTGTTGTGACGGGGAGGTCTTAGTTTGATATTTACAAAGGATTCAATTCCCTTTTGTGGATGTGTGCGGCATAATGGAAGGATCAGGTTCGACATGTTCCAACAAGGTGGAGTACTAATTCATTTACATCCACCTGAATGGGAAAAGGACTAAATAGATTTTTGGTTTTAATCATTTTGTTGGTTGTGTTTAGTTATGAGATTCTGATGTTTGCTTAAAAGACAGTGCTGTTCATTTTTCAATGTCATTTACATATTTATTTTGCCCATATGCTGTATGTGTACAGTAGGTCTATAGGTCAGGCTTCATTTTCTTCTTGGGACCAATATCCTTGCCATGTGCCATGAAAACAACGAGAAAACGATCCATTAGTGGAGGCATTAGCTAAATTCAAGCTATGCAACATTAAATTATAGAGTATATACTTTAAAATGCAAAAACACGTGGAAAGTTTAAATCATTTAAAGGTGCAGTGTGTACAATTTGGTGCCATCTAGTGGTGAGGTTGCAGATTGCAACCAACTGAAACTTCTCCCGTGTGAATATGACAGAATATGAATATGACAATGGAATAGAAATCATTTTGTTTTACTTTTGTATAGCACTTTTTAGGTGGATGTTTTACTGGTGTCCGGTAGTCGATTACAGCCCAAAATGACGAAAGTATAGCTTTGCTGCTGGGCGCTGATGTTGCAATGGAACGAACAATTGACTTTCACTTCTTGGCAATATACATTCTTTGCCTGCTTCCAGTGTAGATATAAATGGCTCAGGCCATGCATACTACTCATGCATACTAATTAGCAGGATGTAACCCAAAATAAGAATTAAGTTTCCTTAAATAGATAATTATGTAAACGGGCAAAAGGTCATTCAATTAATTGGAAATTTCAGGATTTTCATACACTTATTTGGCAATACAAAGGCTATTTTCACCTTTACATCTCCCGTTTAGTCACATTAGCCTCCGAATGCTTATGAAAGCGAAGCTGTGAGATTTTAGTCTGGTAGTGCGGAAGAAGAAGTGAATATCTGCAGAGCTTGGTGTTAAAGTGTGACATCAAATTAATGGTTTGAGTAAAGAGAAATGCACAAACTTTTGCAGTTTACATGCCCAATTCCTGACTCCTGACCAAACTACCTTCCCTTTAAGGCCCATTTTATGCCTTTGATATCAGTACACTTGTGTTGCCATTTAAGTCCAACTTGCTAGCAGTTGAAATAAAAAGTTTGTCACTCAGTACGACAGACTTTCAGCTCACTGTTAGCGAGAGGCTTCCCTGCCGATGAAAGGAGAGATGATATCATTAAGAACTTATCAGCGGCGTGAATGCTCCTTGCAGGTACAGTGGTAATGTGACACGAACACCACACTTAGGTGTCACCAGGAACAGTTCCAGCCCGGTGAATCATTGTTCAGTCATACAAGTGAGCAGCCTGTTAATGATACAGCCCTGACATTTAACATATAATAAGGTGTTTCATCCAGATCTGCTTGGGAGGCCATTTGCGGGTGGAACGAACCGAAGACCTTTTAGCTCTCAAACATGGCTGAATGCTCGGTTCTTGCTCTTCTTCTTTGCCTCGTTGTCTCCGTCTCTTCACCCCCACCATCCCCCCTCCTTCGCCTCTCAACCTGTTTGTTCTCTTATCTCTGCTTGTCCTGAACGAATCGATGAGGCGCTCGTTAGCCCAGGGATGTTCATCGGAGAGCGCTTGCTCGGAGAAGAGATTGGCCTAGAACGAGGAGAGGGGGGGAACGTGTGGATGGGGCAAACAGAGGCTCTCACTCAAACAAACACTTGAATGCATTCAGCAGCCATGCGTGGACAACGTCTCCAGAAGTGGTGGATCTATAGCTCATACAGGTGCACCTACTGTCAAATCAGATTGGGTGCAACCATTTCGAATGTTATCAGCTGATTTAATGGGCGTCATCAGTGGTTATCACTGCCATTCCAATGCTTCAGATGGGCCAAACTGCACCTATTACATTATGAAAGTGAAACAAAACAACCTTAGGTTTAGGCAATACAACTTTTTGTTTATGTTTAGGAAAAGGTCGTGGTTTTGTTGCTCTTTAACTTCCTTTTAAAAACATAAAAGAACAAAAAGGTGGTTCGTGATGAAGCACTTTTGTCACATTTCATTAAAACAATGTTTTTTCCACTCACTCGCCATTTCACATGAGTGGAGCTGCTCGCAGGCTTTTATACAAACTAGATATCGCTTCATCAACGGAGGGAGAGCATGAATATGTATTTGAAGTCGAGAGGAAGGAAGTGTTTTTATATGATCATTTGTTATTTCAACACATTTTCCACTGACTAATGTTTCCATTTGGGTGGATAACAAACTTTCTCTGAGTACCTCTGTGCCTGTAGTCGTCGTGGTGATGAAGAGCAGACATGGACAGATGGACACGAGTATATGCTAACACATCCGCAGCTTCTGATGTCATTACTCCCTTAACAGAATGCAAGTAAACATATTTATGCAATTGATACGCTCTTTCAGTTTCAATAGATTGTGTTAGCAGTGCATTCATTTTTCATTTCTCTCTTGTCACGTAATTTATACAGTGGCTTGTGTCTTTTTGAAGAGCGAGATCTATTTATGAGGTGTGTGTGTAGGAGGGTTGATCTCGTGCCGTTAGCCTTTGATATCATTCAATCAACGCCGAGTAAGTGGGATGTTAAAGGAGGGTGTTCTTTTCTTCCTTATCTTTTAAAGTCGGTCCAAATCTGACATTTTGGGGCTTTTCAGAGAGGTGCAGAACAGAACAGCCGGTCGCCTTGATGCTCATCTCACTGTGTGTGAATCCTTTTGAATAGTGTCGTTCTCTGTATGGCGACTTCAGTCCTCACCTTTTCATATCTTAAACAAGATTATATTGGATGTGGGAGTGATTTAAGATTAGCACTCCCACCCTAATTTGGTGAATACTGACCTTGGTGTAAGAAAAAAAAACACCAAACTGGGAAAGCTATTTCTTTATGGACCTGCACTTTGGTTTGGCACAAATCTGTCCTGTTACATGTTCAATTTATGGTCCTTAAAGTATCAATACGTCACCATGGCAACCATCAAGTGTTAAAGAAACTGTTTTATTGTTTTTTTCTGTCCTGTATTCAGAGTTTAAATGAAGTTTCATTGCATTGGTGATCTACAGTGACTCCACCTGTAGCCACCCTCGGCTCCAGTGAATGGCTGGTCTGGGCCTGCAGCCAGCATCACGGAAAGACCCTCAGATCAACGCCGTCTTGGCGCCAAAGAGTGACGGTTGCCTCTGAGGTTTGCATACAGAGGAAGGGCTTATCCTCTTAATAAATAAACCTGGAACCTAAAATCACAGGAACACAGGAGGGATCATTGCTGCGCTGCACTCCTCTCCTCTCCGTCAGAGAGGGATTATCCCCTTCACTTAGTGCGCACGCCGCTAATTTCTCCTGCCAGGTTCAACTCCCAGAATGCACCAGGGAGATTGGCTGTCTCTGCTTCTTTTCTTTCTTTCTTTCTCCGTGTTGCCAGTCTCTCTCTTCCTCCATACCTGGCTCCCTGACTTGTTTTATCTCTCTGCTGGTGGGAACACAAACCCCAGTGATTCGCTCTCCTCATCCTCTTCTTTGATGATGTTTTACAAATTCACTTGGCAGGCTACGGAGCCGTCTTCCTGGGACTCACGGCGGCACGCGGGTGCCTAAAAACAAGATTAAGGTGCATATACCTCTGGTAAAACAGGTGTTGTCAGCATCTAACAGGTTGAATATTCTTTATTCTTACCTGATGCAATCCTCATCTTATGCCTCACGAGACTGGTGTTTAGCAGCAACGAGATTGAGCCGGCGGTTTTGTTCATCAGAACAAGGGAAGCAGAAGTAGTACTAGCTTTTTAAGGATGCATCAGCTGCAGAAGTCTGACTTTGTTTAACATGCATGAACTTCTAGTTAACTCCAAAAGAACATTTGGTTGATGAACGCCACAGTTTTAATGTCAAAAAACGCTCTTCTGGAGAAAGCAGAGAGACTGATCCAAACTAAATATTCCACTACATGTCCCATCAACCCCAAGGCACATTACAGTTCAGGAAGCCACCATCCATCTAAGCTCAGCCACATGTAGACCTCTCTATCAGTGTATGTAAGAGTCCTGGGAGCCGATATTATACGTTCACACCACCAACTTTCTCTCACCTCTCAGATATGTGTGTGTTTGTTTACTCAGCTCCGTCTCTCACCTCCGGCTAATTCTCACACCCCGCTGATGAATCCCATAGAGCAGCAGCGGCACATCGGGCTGTAAATCGTATAAGCCTGAGAATATACAGTAGGTATATCGTGGTTTTCATGCTCGCTCAGCAAGTTTGGGAGGAAATTGCGAGGGCGAGTAAAGACGGCAAAATAAAAACAGACATCTGACAATCCACGCAAACGCTGTGGGAATCTATTTCTTTATTTTGTGTTACCTGTAATCAGGCTATAGCTACCGATCCGTATCTGCCAGGTGTGTAAACAGGCATGATTCTGCGAGGGTCATCACCCTCTGATGATGATGTCACATGGACCCTCACATACTCATACTTAAAGGTGATAATATGTCAATTTCAATTATTTCAGCCCACTAGTGGCCAACAAAAACAGCTGTTGCAGGTTTAAATTTGATCTAAATGAATAAATGAAGTATTTTCCCACTAGATTTTTATTTATATTTGTATTTGTTGTCTTTGTTCCTAGCTGTTATTTCTATTTCTGTGCAAGTACATTGAAAGAGATGCAAAAAATAGATAGATAACAAAGACAAATTAAAGAAAAATCTGAAATAAACACTGTCAGAGACTTAACTGTTGGTGTTTGATTAAAGTATGTTGGACAGAGGGGATTTGAACTCATGACCTCCAGTAATAGACACAAAAATCTGGACAATCTAGCTGTATTTTTGCAAAGTCACGATGCATTTGATGTCTAAAATGACACGAGGGAATTAAATGAAACTGTGGCCACTTCCTCTCACTGTCACCCACGGCTGACCTCACTTTTTTCCCACCTCTTCAAGAAGCTTCCTCCCCCTTTCTCCTTCTCTCCCTCTCTCTCTCTCTCTTTGTAAACCTCTGGACGTGAACGCGGCAGGCATCACAAGTGTCGCCGCCGCTGCCGCCGCCGTTATCCCGTCTCCCTAGCTGGCTTCACCGCTGCTGCTGCTGAGCTGTTTGTTTAGGAATCTGGGCCCGAAAATTGTATTCCATCGACCATGCTCGCTATCAACACACAATTATCTGGGTTAATCATGTGGAACTGTGGCAAATTCACCTGGGGCTCAGGAACTAATGACATTCGCGTCTGGCCCTGCTTTAGTGAAATGGCCCCAGCACCTGCAGCAGGAACACGGAGATTGCCAAAGAAAATTTGGTCTCATTTCGTCCTCGACGCCTCCCCCTCCTCCCCTCAGCCGCCTCCTCCCTTTCTAACCACCGCCACCCTTCCCCCTTTCCAATCTCTCTTCCCATTTCCATCCCACTTCGCCCTCAAATTTGTAAATCTTTCAGGTTTTGTTTCACTTGCACCTTCTTCTCCTGGCGCAAGAGGAGACACCTACAGTCGCTCGCACCCAATCACAACGGCGGGGCAGACGCCGATCTTCACGCCTCTTGTATAATCAGTATATTCCCAGCTTCCAGTGTATTTCCAGCTACCTGTGTAACACCTGAACAGTCGACGGTGGGAGGAAGCGAGGTGATATAGATGATATCTCTCGCAACGAATTTGTGACTTTGGTTCCGGACAGACAGCGACTTGTGTTCTCGCTGTATAATTAAGAAAGTGATTGAGTGCAGTCAGCGGGGTGTTGATGCTCTTTCTCCATCACACTTGCTCTCTTTGTCTTTCTCTCTACATCTCACACAATCATACACACCACAGAGTCATTTCCACCAACTTAGAGGAAGTAGAGGAACTCAATGCTCATAATTATACATCAATACAAACATATGTTTCCCAATCACAGATGCCATCCATGTGTGAAATGGGTGTCACACCGTTGGAGGTCTCATTATTCGTGAAGTGTGTGTGTGTGTCTCAACCACCCACACCGGTCACAGTGACTATGTAATACACCTCCTCGGATCATAATCTTTTGCATGCCGAGCGTCGGATTCTATTTCCAACAATCCTCGTTGGACACGAGGTGCGAAACGAATCCTCCCTCTGGGAACACGTTGGTCATCGTGGATGGAGTTATCAATCCTCTGGACAGCAGTAGATGGAGGTTTTGTTCACACCTTGCGTGCTCTTCAGTTGTCTTTGGGTGAGAAATAAATGACAATTGTTGTGGTGTTATCACACAGAGCTCGCCTCACTGCCCACTACACTCACACGTTGAATCGTAGCCTGACTCAGAGGACTCCCGAGCTCTCCCACTCGGTGACTGCTGCAGATCTGCTCTTGGATCCAGACTCCACCGTTGACATTTTCAAGGAGACACCGGGAGGTCAACGCCGGGATCTCTGAAGGCTTAACCACCTTTCATTTAAAACTCCAAAGTTAAAGATGTTTCATCTAAAAATGTAGTAAATTCCTGCAGTTTGCACAAATAGAATTGGACATTTGGATAATAGATCTCAGGGTTGGTGTCTTTAATTTAGCTTGTGGTAACTGCAAATTTCTTATGCGTGATTTAAGCACAATAGCAACCAGATGTGTTTCTTAACAGACGACACCTTCATTGTACAACCTGAGACTAATAGCTACAATCTAGTGTTAAGTATTACAACCACGCAGAAAGTTAGGACTTTCTACCAACTGTTTCCCATCATGCCTTGCGTCTGCGGCGCCTGGCTCTAAAACCTGCGGCCGCCTCGATCTTGTGAGGTTATCGTCGCCCACATGTGCATGACATCAGAGCAAGTCGGACACAAATCTAACATTGTGCGCCAATCGCGGTGATTGACCCTGCTTTGGCCTGGCTCATCTCAAATGAGCCTGTTAACTTCACTGACTACCGACTCACTTAGTTGAAAGCCCAGTTCGTCACATACTGTCGCTAAAGGGTGCCTCCGTGTGTTGGTATTTGATGAGTTGGGAGTGACGGGTTGGAATTTTAGAGGCAGGAGGATTGCATAGGAACTTAAAAAGGGACGTATCGTGCTCATTTCCAGGTTCATACTTGTATTTTGGGTTTCTACTAGAACATGTTTACATGCTTTAATCCTCATACTGTCTGTCTGAATATACCTGTATTCACCCTCTGTCTGAAACGCTCCGTTTTAGCGCCTGTCTCTTTAAGAAGCCCAGTCTGCTCTGATTGGCTTGTGAGCAAAAGAAGGTGCACCTTTGCAAAGGGAGTTCTCAAGCTGTGGGCGGTATATTGACTGACTGGGTTGTCTTATTTCACAGTTTGTGCGTTGGTCGGCACTCCAGAAACCCAAATGTACTGTATGTGCACAAACAGTGTTTTTCATGATATGTCCCGTTTAATAGAAAGACACAAGTGGGTGCCAATTCAAGACGCAACTCGACACATGCGGAGAGGGCCTTAGACTGTAGTTTGGTTGCAGCTTTTCGCCATTTGGAGCCACCAACATATATGCACAGCCGCCTCATTGAGCTTTAAACAATACTGTCTGCACTCCATGTTTGCACACAGACATATTTCTGTGCACAGAAATGTATTCCAGGCCACGATCGTGGGGCTAATTGAAAAATGTTCACCAAAATAATCAAATTTAAAGCTTAAGAATGCATTGGAGCCCACATAAGAAGCAAACACAGGGAGCTTGTTGCTCTGGAGTCCGTGACACGGTTTAACAGTCTCACAGGATCCATAAAACGCCCCCGAAGGCTTCATATAATCTCTCCTTTTTTTCCTGCTTAATAGGAGATAATACAAGAGCGCACCCCGATGAATCAATATGCAACAGCAGCTTTAGTTTGATAATTAATACCAGTGTCGGAAATAGATTTGTGATTTGGCAGGGCAGGTCTGATATGACTCTGGTCTCTCTCCCTGTGAACAGTCCCCGTTCCACTCTCTATCCACATCCCATTGAACTAATCTCATTCACTTTTTCTTTTTTCAATAGCGCTAATTCTTTGACTAAAGCCTGTTATCTCATTAAAGGCCCCGCGATGGGATTCGATGGCATCCTGACATCTGTATTCATTCCCCTCGAAATTAGTCCTGACACAAATTTAATGAAAAAACACTCCGAACAGTGGAGATTAGACGTCATGCCAAGTGTCGCAGAAGGGAGGAGGGGGGGGGGAGAAAATCATCTATTTAGTTTTGGTTACATTTTTGGAAGGGTGGATTAGCGCCGTAGACGGTCGGTCTACGTCTTACTCGCTTGTTTTGACTCTTTTAAGTCGGATTGTGGAAGTGCAGCGACTTTTCCTAATGGTGTTTTAAGAGTAATTCAATATCAAACGCTCTTCAGGTAGAGGAAATGGCGAGGCGAGACAAAGAGGAGCACCCTGGTCCTCAGTAGATAAACCCCGAGGATGCACGGGAAGTCCCTCTCCGATCGGCAACCACCTATAACTTCCCACCCCGCCTCTTGCCTCCTCTTCATCCCCTCCCCCTCCTCGCCCTCGTCAGAAGCCTCGCTGATAATTCCCTCTGTTTGAAAAAAAAAAAGAGATGAAAGCGTTCATGGATGAAAGAAACTTGGATTTAATCTCTCTTCCGCTCTCTCCTCCAGTACACGCTGTTGATCGCGGGAGGAATGAGGAAGATGGGAGGAAATAGAAAAGCCCATTTGGAGCCACGAGGCCCAGGTGAGGCGAGGTGGCGGACTAGTTCAATAGAAGCAGTTTACCCTTCCCAGTGTACACACGGTGACCTGATGAAATAGTGGCCCGGAGAGGAGAAGGGGTGAAAAGATAAAGAAAAGCCATCGTTTCCCTCCCGCGCCTCATTTGGCCTCAGCCACGATAAGGCCTCCAGCTCTCAGGTGTCTGTAGTCACAAGGTAAGAGGGCTGTCATAGAGAGAGATAGAGAGACTACAGAGAGGAGGAGGAGAGGATGCAGGGTGGAGGAGGGACATTCACTCATCATATGAAAGAACTGAATCCACCTGATGTCACACATGGAGGGTCTGAGCTTCAATAAAGGATCCACTCAGAACCACATACACAGGTATTATACTGCAGATGGATTACAGCTGCAATCGACACGGTTTCAGTGTTGGAGCTGCAATAAAGACATATTGGCATTAATTCTGAACAATATCGATGTGATGACCAGAGGAACTGGTGAGTCAACATAGTTTTCATAACTCGTATATATCCCATAAAGTCAATTAATCCACGTATTCATGAACCAGGACGTATAAACAGCAACAAACGCCACATAGGGAGGCGGTCAGGATGGATGAGTGCCTCAAAAAACACCAGATTTGTTGCCCAGGAGACTGCTGTTTGTGTCCCACGTGAAACTAGAAGTCAAATTTATTTATCACGCAGGGCCGGCTCGAGCCCTTTTGGTGCCCTTGGCGAAATTTGGATGTTGAGCCGGTGGCGCCGCTCTAGGTCTAGGGTCAGTTTCACTACAACAACTCTTACTTACTTAGTTATTTATTTGTTCATTTGTTACCTCAATGCAGAAAATGAGGAAGGGCACCCACCGGCGACCAGCGCCCCAGCAGAAGATGGCACCCTAGGCAACCACCTATTTGGCCTATGCATATCACGTAACTTCCATGTAAGGGATAATGTACAGTGAGCCGGTCATTGTTGTGAAAGAATCCCCGAAAGACGCGAAGCGAAGAGGTCTCTCATCGCCCTGAAGGGGATTCTTTCACAACAGTGACCCGCTAGCTGCACATTATCCCGCTCATAACACGGCTACTTACTGAAGAAATCAATATTTTGACACAAAAACAGTCCGCCAGAGTTCAACATCAGAGATGCGCCCATAGCAACGGTCTGTTATGCATAGCAACGGTCTGTTATACAGAAATAACAGACTGCAGAACGCCGTGATTGACCAATCAGAATCGAGTATTCAACACAGCCGTGTGATAAACTTAAGTAACATCACTTCAGTAGTTATTTTAACCCAAACCATGATATTTTCCTAAACCTAACTAAGTAGTTGTGTTGCCTAAACCTAACCGAATAGACAGAAGTTGATTTTGAAAAGACTGTAGGTAATGTAACGAACAGAAATTGACACATGTTGCTGGACATTCGTCGGAAAATACGTTGCATAATAACAAGTTTCTGACGGGACATAAACTCCTGTCTCCTGCATACAAGTCAGATGTGCTTTACACTCTCCATCATCGTAGCCTCCCTTATTAGCCCTCTCGCTATATAAAGGGCTTACTACTTCCAACATTAGCACTGGACAAAACTCATGAGGTGCAGATTAGTTTAATATGATTGTAATGAGGGATACTGTGGTGGGCTATCTGCCATTTCATCACCTTGTGTACTCGTAACAGCAGTCAAGGTCGCAGGACTATTTTGTGATGCAACTGCAAACCTTTGACAATTTTCAAACTCTTACTGTACTCAGAGAGTCAGAGGGGGAGCACAGCGGCAGGCCGCAGACCTCATTACCCACCGCCGACTGGTCGGAATAGATGAAATGGAAGAAAAAAAGCAAAGACAGACAGACAGGAGGAGAGGAGGAGGATCTGTCGGCACAGACACGGAAATGGAATCACCTGTGACTCAAAATGATTTTAATGAAGAAAAAGAAGAAGAAACGGAGGAAGAGGAGCTCTGTCATAACAGAATTCATTACATCTCTTTCTTCTTCTCCATATATTGACCTGTAGTTATTATAAAATATAGTCTATAGGTAGCACAACTTGTGTTCCTACATTAAATTTCTGATATTGCTTTTGTAATGGCAGCTTTAAAGAACGACATATCTCAGCCCAGCTTCTCATCTTTTTTGTTGAATTCTTGTAAAAGCGCATCGTGGGCCCGAGGACAGCAGCATCCTTCCAGGAGGGGTGCACCGAGGT
>CAKAOH010019589.1:0-61199 GCA_916701665.1 Sebastiscus tertius
CAAAACAGAAATATCAATTTATTTCACATTTTATCAATTACGTAATGGCTACATTTATTTTAAATATTATTTTTACTACATTAAATTACTTATTTATGTATTATTTATTTTGTATTATTATTTATTTATTTATTGTGTCATTTATTTATTCATTATTTTTTTTATTTTGGCAGGTTCCGTCCTCCATACTGTATCTGGACGTTCAGTGCGCGAAAGGCGGAAGGAGAAGGTTTGGTCCTTGTGGCTCTCGGTTCTACGTCACTGTATGTTGACGTGTGGCTAACTAAGCAGAGCGCTGTCTCGTTATCCAGCCAGCTGGACTCTTTGCTTCTCCATAGTGTTTGATTAGAGTGAAGCTCTGACAGCTGACTGTTTCTACAAACACATAAAGGTTTAATAATGGCGTCAGACTGGGAAGAGATCCGCCGGCTCGCTGCTGACTTCCAAAGAGCTCAGTTTGCTGACACGGTGCAAAGGTAAGAAGAGACCTCATAACACTACACAGGCTGGTAGCAGCACAGCTAATGCTAGCATTAAACTTTCATTTAGAAGTGACGTTGCTAAGCTAGTTGTGAACTGTCTCCTTTCTGTTTACAGCTGTTGTTAGCAATAACAATACAAATCTATATATTTAATTAGTAGGGAAATATCACTTTTGGTAACGTTTAATCTTTCTTCAGGCTGTCTGAGAGGAATTGCATTGAAATCATTGCCAAACTGGTCCAAGAGAAGAAGCTGGATGTGGTGCACACACTGGATGGGAAGGAGTACATCACCCCAGCACAGATCAGCAGGGAGATCCGAGATGAGCTCTACGTCCATGGAGGTCAGTTTATACAACATCCAGATACACTGCTCTATGGGATCTAATCACTTCCTGTACCCACTGTTGTCATACATCCAGTACAACTAAGTCATTGTCAGCTGTAGAATATTGAGAATTGGACATGATAGTTAATACATGCTGTCATTCTGTCTCACAGGGAGAATCAACATCGTGGACCTCCAGCAGGTGTGTATCAGCAAGTTGAAATGTTGCTATATGAGCTCTGTGTGTTACCAGCTGTGTCCTGTACCATTTGCAGGTTCTAAAATTTCTTTTTTTTCCTCACGTTCCACTGTGGCAGGTCATTGAACATTTCTACTAGCCACACAATTGTTTTGTTTGCCACTTCTTCAGTCTATGTAGAACGCTTTAGAATCGTAAACACTAGGACTGTGTATTGGCAAGAATCTGGCGATAACGCATGTATCATGATACAAGGGTTACGATTCAATATATTGCGATATTTTTTAAATTTAATTTTAGGAAAACTGTCATACTATAAAAAACACACCGCCATATGCATAAAAAAAGTTTACTTTTTATATACAATCAGAATTGTAGGATCTGCATTTGCATTAATCACAGACGCTGCATATCTTTGCAAATAAAATAAAGTACTGACTGAGTTAATCTTTGCATGTAAACTATTAATTAGAACCTTATACCGTGACTATTTTTAATTTAGGAATTGCTTTTTAAAAAAAATATTTCTTAATATAAGTAAAATCTGCCATCGTGGCAGGTGGCCTGGAATTTTTACCTGCTACAGCCAACATTTACCCTGGATTTGGCAGGTGGCAGGTGCTAATTTCATTCCCTGACCGTATGCCAATAGAAAGCTCTCTCTTTAATAGTTTATTAAAACTTCCTATGAATCATCTCTTGGTTTTCTTTCTTTCTTTCAGATTATCAACGTGGATTGGGTCCATGTTGAAAACAGAGCAAGTGACATTGCAAAGTCTGATAAAGGGGCTCAGCTTGTACTGGGACAACTTATTGATGAGTGAGTATTAAGTGATACTAGTGTTAGTCGGTCTGTCCATACAACCGAGTCCAGGCTGCCCAAATACACCCTATATGATGACACCGATATGCAACGTGTTGAAGCTTGCTATGAAAAGACATTTGGTTTGTTTCATGGGTAGGAATTAAACCTAAACAAAACCAATTAATAGCAGTATCCTTTAAAGAACATACTTAATCAAAGACTTCAATCTTTTTTTCTGGAAAACTAAGTAGTTAAATCTAAACTGAAGTTTAAAATGCTTAATGAAAAGTGTATGCTGAGAACATATTGTCAAACTTTCTAAGCATGCTGATTATCGTGTGTTGTCTGCAGTACGTACCTGGACCGTCTGGCTGAGGAGGTGAATGACAAGCTGCAGGAAGCCGGTTTGATCAGTATCGCAGAACTGTGTAAAAACTACGACCTCCCAGGAGATTTCTTATCTGAGGTGAGCTTTTACCAAGATGTGTTTATCACTAAAGAAATCTCATGAGAAATTAGGCAATAAATTGTGTCATGTTTGTATTTAGATGGTTGATTCCTCTTAACAGTCTTCAGTTACCACGGCTTCTTTTTATATGTTGTTGCTTGCTGACTTCACAAATATGATAAATGTATGTGTTCTACTATATTTCAGGAGCTGTCAAAGCGTCTTGGGAAGCTCATCCAAGGAGAAATGGACCAGTACAACAGGGGGGTCATATTTACTCAAGCTTTTGTTGCTCGCCACAAAGCCAGGATACGAGGTCTTTTCAGCGCCATCACAAGGTAAAACTTTGCTAATCGCTATTTCACACTTTGGGCCTCATGCAAGTACAGCTCGTACAGACAGATTTGTGGCAATTTGTGTTTCAAAGGAATACTTCACCCACAAAATGACAAGTGTTCACACTATTGAACTCGTAGCAGTGCAGCCGCCACGTTATTTTGGGCATTTTTAACGTTTTCTTGAATAACTATGATTGTATGTATTATTTCAATTAAATACAGGCAAATATGCTTCACGTTGCTTTTTAGTTGATGGTTTACCATTTACAATGTGCGCTTCCATTGTTGTGTGATGTCAGATAACCTCTTCGCACAATTAAGAGAGTTTGGTGAATCAGACTCGGAACATGAGCAAAGTTGACAAAAGAAATGAGAGGTTTCAGATAAGAATATGAAAATGTTCTTCCACGAGGCCCTTAGTTCTTAATTGTGTTGTATTGTTTAGTATTTTGCACTAAATGCCCTCCTGTTTTCCTTTATTTCTGTAGGCCAACGCCTGTCAGTAGCATGATTGGAGCATTTGGATTCCAGGAACATCTTCTGTACTGTAAGGAGAGACAGTTGATAGTTCTTTATTTGGCTTGTTATGGTGTTCCTCAGTGTTTAATATAGTGGTAATGGGTGTTGTTGCCAGCTGTCCTGGAGGAGTTGGTGAATACCGGACGCCTGAAGGGAAGCGTGGTTGGAGGTCGGCAGGACAAAGCTGTTTACATCCCGGATATTTACGCCAAAACACAGAACTCCTGGGTGGACTCGTTCCTCCAGCAGAACGGATATCTCGGTGGGTTTTTAAACCATTACTATTATTATTATCATATTTCTGTTACATCCTGTATTTTTTAGCTTTGAACCTCCCTTATCTGACAGTGTATGCACTTGAAAAATCCCATTACAATACAATACAAAATGTTGCTCTGTGAAGTGACTGTTTAACCCTCCAAAAACCTCCAAATGGATATTTCTCCCCACGGCGCCTAGCATATAGGGACATACACACAACACTGTTTTGGTGCTAAATGTGAGATTGGGAGCATTTCTATTGCCTCCGCATGGCTCTCAACATGGCGACGGGTGAGCCGGCGGCTCGTACAGTAGCTGCTGACAGAGCTAACAGTGTTAACCTGAGGGGGAACCGGAGGGTGGGTGCTACACTTCAGCAACAGCGCCGTCGGTCGGGACTAGGGGACATACGATACGATACAAATAAATAGATAAATAAATATGTCATTTAATGTAGTAAAAATAATATTTAAAATAAATGTAGCCATTACGTAATTGATAAAATGTGAAATAAATTGATATTTCTTTCTTTTTATTTGTATTAATTCCCTATTTATTTGCACTTCTGTTTAATTTTCCCTTTTATTTATTTATGTATTTATTTTTATTAAGATTTAAATTTATTTATTTATTTTTGCTTTTCTTTTTTATTGTTTTTCTCATTTCTTTTTTATTTATTGTATATTTCTTTTTAAATGTATTTATTTATTTATGCACGATTTTCCCTTTGCAGCTTTTTTATTTCTGTATCCTTTTCTTTATACATTTCTTTACACATTTCTTCATGCATTTCTGCCTCATTATGAAAATGAGGGAAAAAATAAATATATACATTTCTGATATGACGTTATTGCGATTTTAAACATTTTGCAATATGCTGAGTATTGCGATAATATATATTGCAATCTATTACCTTTTTTCAACTGCAAATGATGCAGTTACTTTATTAATTGTGTCATATTGCTAACATTTCTTCTTCTGATTGGACCGGGTGGATTGCAGCAGCCTGTAGTATATGGTACATGTTAGGTAGCCTCTGATTGGATGGTTATTTTCTCCTGTTGCCGCTATACTGGTGCGCATCATAGTAGTCTTAAATCATGGGAAACTGCCAGGATGATATTTGAAGGTTCCATTCACAAAGAACGGAGCCTGTTTGAATCTGTACGTGTGGGGTTAGAGTAGCAGCGGTGTGTGTCTGCATCGTGGTCTAAATGAAACTGATGAAGTCTTCCTCCTGCAGAGTTTGATGCGTTGGTGAGACTGGGGATCCCTGACCCCTCCAGCTACATCAAGAAGCGCTTCAAGTCCAACAAGCTGCTGTTCCTCAGAGCTGCCTGCGTGGGCCAGGCTCTTGTCGACCAGGTGGAGGCTTCAGTGGAGGAAGCTGTCAACTCCGCCACATGGACTGACATACAGGTGCTCACACAGCCCTGCCTTTACCGGAGTCACTAGTTATGGTAAGACATGTTAGTTACTTCTAACATTTTTCATTTCTGGCTGTTGTAGCCGATTTTGCCCAGCTGCCTGTCGATGGAGGACATCGGGATGTTGATCAGCCAGGCGATGAGAAACACCAACGTCCAGTCATCCGCCAGAGTGCTGGGAGACACCGTCGTCGTCAGCGAGAAGTTCATTAGCAACTGCGTCTCTTTGTTTGATGAAGCCATGCAGCTGAAAGCTCAGAAGGTACAGCCTCCTCTGTCACACATCTCAATAGAAAACTCCCAGTGAAAAACACTTTGATAGAGCATGCATGGTCTGTGTTTTTTTTCTTTCCCTTTTTTTTTATGTGGCTCTCAGGAAGTGAAGAACAATCCAGTGTTTCTGATAACTGAAGATGATCTGAAGCAAGCATCCATGCTGACAGAGAGCTCAGGAACTTCTAGGAAGGAAAAGAGAGAAGCGGAGCGCAGGAAGAAGGCTACAGGTTGGTTATAGGTGCTCAATGTGAGATTGGGAGCATTTCTATTGACTCTGCACAGCTCTCAACATGGTGAACAGTGCTAACAGCGCTAATGGTAGAAACAACAGCAAAAAGGGCAGACAGAGCTAATAGTGTTAGCCTGAGAGGGAACCGGAGGGTGGGTGCTACACTTCGGCAAAAGCGCTGTTGGTCGGGACGGTGTTAACTGCTGTAACTGCCGTATGAGAGTATTGCAGAGCGGCAGCGGTGAGCGAACCAGTGGGGCTCGCTCATTTGCACTAAAATTGTCTACCACTTGCCTTGATTAGTTAGTTTGTTTGTGTTATTTAGGTAAAGCAGTAAAAATATTCTAAATATAGCGTACACTTAAAGTGATATTGATTTTTTTGGGCTGAAGAGAACATACAGAATATGATAAATAAAGTCCACAAAAACAGTGACGTTTATAAAGTCATAAACTGGAGAAGAAAGGACTCATGTGCAGTCGATAAGTGACGAGTCGAAGTGAAACATATTTTTACAGCATCAAATTCTGCGATTCCCCGCATAGAAGTGCCAGCTCTCGAGATGAAAAAGATACATTTTCTCCTTTGTACACGCCCCTCAGCAACTTATGTTTTTATATTTGGTCCACTTTAATTTGTGCACTGTGAAACCTGACCCGGACTAAATAGAAAACAAACCAAAAAAATCAATTTCACTCTGGGCGCTTTCACTATGGCTTGTGAAAGCGCCCTCCGTTTTGCAGCAGTAAATTGCTTTGCTCCCGTGCTGGTGCTCCTGGCTGTCTCTCCAAACTCTATCTACTGTCGGTAATACACTGACTGGATAAATACCTCATACAACCCCACTTCAAAACACCCAAACTATCCCTTTAACCTTCCTTGTGGCTTGTTTAAAATCATTCTGTTCTATTTTTTTTTTACGCCTGTTCTTTTGTTAGATACATGCACCACATGTGTTTGAGGCAGAATGCTTCACATCTCCACCCCAACCCTCCCTCAACAATGACTTTCTGGCTGCTTTCGTTGAATATCATGATGATTTAATCCAGTCTTGGATTGCTTCAAGTGGAATAAAGCTGTAATCGGGGCACCTCGTCTTGAGGTCAGTCATGTGCAGTACCTGCATGTCATCATAACAACAGTGTGGGTGGTGTGAGCAAAGCAGTAATTCTGAGATTTCAAAAGCTTTGTGGTACACTAACCCAACCCGGACAAACAAGTCCGATCCACGGAGGCCCCACCTCGCAATTTACAGGACTTAAAGGATCTGCTACTGACGGCTTGGTGCCAGATACCACAGCAGACCTTCAGAGGTCTAGTGGAGTCCATGCCTCGATGGGTCAGGGCTGTTTTGGCGGCAAAAAGGGGGACCTACTCAATATTAGGCTGGTGGTCATAATGTTATGGCTGATCAGTGTATATATATCTCATCTGTTAACTCTTTGTCTCCCAGAGGGCAGTGGCAGTGTGAAATCAGGCGGAGGAGGCAACGCCAGAGAGATCCGGATTCGCAAAACCAAGAAGAAAGGGAGGAAAGACGAGGACAGCGACGAGGAAACCGGACCTTCGCAGCAAAGTACAGTCACGGCCACAAAGCTGTTCTATCTTCACAGGGACATAATGTCTCTGTATGCACATTAAGCCTGTTCAGTGAGGCATTTTACTGTAACAAGAGCGTAATGGCTGGTTGGCTACAAAGCTCTCCCCTGGGTTGTTAGGCTTTTTTTTTCATGGAAGACAAAGGTAACTGTAGCATCCCTGTGAGACTAATTAGCTCGTGTTTTACCTTTGCCAAGATCGCAGTAAACAGACTGCAGCCCCCTTTATGGCCCAGGAGGACATCGTAGCTGTTTTAGAGGAGAGAGTGAACGACTGCCCCGAAGAAATCCTCTCCGAGCTGGCAGATCATTTAGTAAGGTAATACACAGGGTTCTGTCTAAAGTTAGTTTTCTCTGCCAACACTTGAGGACAACGAGTCAGTTCTCTCACTGTTATAATATATCTCTGCAGGCCTCTAGCCAAAGCCTACCAGGAGGTGCTGCGGACCGTGTTCATGTCCTCCACCAACTCACCATCCAGGGCCAACAAGAAGCAGAGCATGAAGGACCTACAGGAGGAGATCACCAACCTGTACAACAACATCCGCCTCTTTGAGAAAGGCACCAAGTTCTTCTCTGGTAAATCCTGCTCTCACTACTAAAGTGGAAATCACAAATCTGAACACACAGATGTCCCTACACATACAGCACTGCTGGAGTGAGCAGGACACAATCTTTTCCAGTAGTTTATGAATCTGGTTAAAAATGATAATAGTAGTTTGAGAAAAGTGTTAAAGGACCAGTGTGTAACAATTAGGGGGATCTATTGGCAGAAATGGAATATGATACTAATAAGTATGTTTTCTTTAGTGTCACCTGAGGGAGCACGTCCTCTCCACGGAGTCCGCCATGTTTCTACAGTAGCCCAGAACGGACAAACCAAACTCTGTTAACTTTTCCTGCTTGGGCCGGAGTCGATAACGTTATTCACTCCCATCGCTGCCGCTCTCTCTCTTGCTTCACCACTCGCCTCCCACGTACACACTCACTTTACGCACTGGCTCTGCTCCAGATGGCTCCAGAGAGAGACATTTGCGTTTTTGTGTCGGCCACCGTAGCTCTCCAACACGTTTGGCACACAGGAGAGGCTTAAGTTGATTGCAATCTCCTCACCTCACCGCTAGATACCACCAGATCCTACACAACTCACACACTCAGTTGCCACTACAACTAATGCACTTTAATACAACAGTCCGGCATTAAATCCTCCCTTCATGAAGGTGCTAATGTTCAGGTTGTGTTACCAGCTGATGCCCAGGATGCTCGTTTGTGTTTGAGCATGCACGTGAGCAACAGGATAACGACTGCAGTTCACTTAACGGCCACCGGTGTCATTAATAACAAGGACTTTGCCATGTGCCGTTGTGGCCCCCTCTGTCTGGCCTTGATGCCCTTCTGAAAATCGGATTCCCCACCCACAATACCCCTGCTGATTTCAACGTTTTCTCCTCTCCTCTCTTCTGTCAATACAGTTTTTAGACACCAGTGTAATTTACTGGGCAACATCAAGTGAAACACTGCGCACATAACGAGAGGGTGCGATTTTAAGCCTGGTATAAACCGCTGTGCTATTATGACAATGGTTTGATATCAGGCGCAGCTTCGCCGCATTCCCGGAGCTGATGGCGGCCACTCTGGATAGACAATGCTTGTGATTCCACCAGACCCACGCAGAGCGTTTCAGAAGCGACTCTCAGCTCTGCTCCGCTAATCTTTTTTTTTGACGGAGCTGCGAGTGTTGCACAGAGCGTCTCCTTCGCTAGTTTAGGGGATGCACCCAAAACCGTCTCCTTCCTTCCACCCCTCCCTCTGTAGTCTTTCAAGTAGGAGAAGAAATGCGAGCCTAACAGGCTCGCTAACAGGCACTCTATGTGAATATAAATCCAAAATAATTCTGAGGATGACTGTATTTTTAACAACTAAAACACAACCACCACAAGTCGTTGATCCATGTAGTTCATAACTGGACTTTTAACAGTATTAACTTTGTCTCTAGGCTGCGGCACAACAAAGTAGGAAATAACAACAATAAACAACTTACAAATATTGGTCATTTGTATATAGCAATAAATACATTTATGAAATAAGGAGCTTTTTAAAATCATTTATATCACTGATAGTTATATTATGTATTTAAAACAAAATCATCCTGAACTCTTAATTTAAATTCATTATTTGATGGCCCTGCTGTCCTTTGTGTGGCCTTTGCCCCTAAAATGATGAAATCCCAGGCCTGCCCTTCACACATATAACTATACCACACATTTATAATTAAAGGAGAACAACCTCAGATTCACAGTTAACTTGATGGGAATTCTCTCATCTTTGCAGATGAAACCCAGGTCCACGTTTCCAAGCACGTCCTGAAGACCCTGTGCACGGACGTCACCAACATCCTGGTCAACTTCCTGGCCGCTGACCTGATGATGTCAGTGGAGAATCCCAGCACCATCAGCAACGAGGTCAGGGAGAGTTCCCGCTCCGTTTCTGAGTCTCCTCTCAGTATAGCCTGAAATAACTGTATTCATTCTGGAGAGGCAAAGAGCTGAGATCACAATGAAATCAAGTTAATTAGGACTGTGTGTGTGTGTGTGTGTTTGAAATGCACCGTGGGACTTGATCATGAGTGTGTCTGTGATGTGTCGCCTCAGGTCAGAGTGAAGATTTTGGGCAAACTGTCAGAGGAGACCAGAGGACCTCTCATGAAGCTGCACAACTGCCTCAACGGCAAAGTGAGTGTGTTTCCCGTCCGTTACATCATCAGCTGGTGGCTTTAGCTTAAAGGATGAAAGTGAAATACAGTGATGGAAACCTTCTTCACAGACTATCGAAGACTTTCTGACCAACATAGAGACCTGTGCGGAGGTGTGTGGCTTCATGCTGAAGAAGGGAGACAAGAAAAAGGAGAGGTAATGAAAAGGTTTTAGTATTTAATTAGTGTAAATTAAAGTTACTTTGAGGAACATTTAACTGGTTATGAAACAGTCTCGGTATAATGCTGATGTCTCTATATTACCTACATACCTGTAAGTAAACGAGACCATCAGTGAAAAGATAGGCTATTCACCAGAAACGCTACCGCTTTTGTCCACAGGGGGACGCCAAAATCAACACAAAATGAAAGTTCCTTGTTGTAACTTCAAGTTCAACTCCAGAAACATCTCCTTTTTAATTTCTGTAGTTTTGATGTATGTGAACGCGTGTCTTCCAGACAGGCGCTGTTCCTGCACCGTCAGGCTCTCGCCGAGCAGCTGAAGGAGACGGAGGATCCAGCTCTGGTGCTCCACCTGACCAGCGTGCTGCTGTTCCAGGCTAGCACCCAGAGCATGCTGCACGCTCCCGGACGCTGCGTGCCTCAGATCATCGGCACCCTCACTGGTCGAATACCCACGGTACGTCTGACACTCGTTGACATGTGCCTCAGGGCTGTACAGTGCCACATGCATGTCATATGTCACAGATATATTCTGTTACTGGGATTCAGTGGAAAAACTTCCTTTCAAACCCCTCAATGTTTTCGACTAATACGTATAATAATAAACAGATATAAAAAAGAAAGCATCGTAGCCTGTATAGTAAGAAAGGAGAAAACACTAAGTTTAAACTCTCTTATCACACGTATAACCAGGCTTGATGTAAAAGAACAGCTTAACAAAGCATGTAAAGGTTTTTAATGGAAAGTTGTCATTATCCCATTGAAGCTAAGATTTAACGCAGCCTTTAACAGGTTGTGGGTTTGATTTGAACACCTGTAGCAAACATATAGAGGCAGTAGTTGTAGGCAGTAGTAGTAGTCGGGCAGCTCGGCTGAAATATTCATAACTATTTGTGTATTTTGCGAGAAATTCAACACATTTGGCACAGATGTAAGTTTATATGTTATGAAAAGACATAGATATTGGGGCGCTGCAAATTTGGCCCCTGGGGGCCATAGCAGCCATTTTTCAAAATGCATAACAACATAGAGCTTAAATAAAAACACATAACAACACATGGCTTAAATAAATACAGATAACACATAGCTTCATAACAACACAGAGCTTAAATACAAATACAACATAGCTTAAATAAAAAGACATAGTAACACATAGCTTCATAACAACACATATTAACACATCATAGCAATAAGTATCTTAACAGTAATCCGCTCACAGGAGCAATTGATGACGATTTCCTCCTTTTAGTTTGGCATTTATCACGGCTAGTTAGCGATACAACCCAAAGTTCTACCAAAGTTCAGTATCGCTTCAGCTGTGATCAGAGGTTACTGGTGACCCAGAACTTTATCCAGCGATATCTCTGGCAATTGTACTACCAGTGATAAATGCACTGATGGAAAGCTGAAGATCGTATTGTTTGCCATTCTATCATGAAGGCAAGAGGGTGAACTTTGCCCCTGAACTGACCATGCTCCTTTCATTTGGTTTTCTCAGGTTAAAAGCTTTTTAAAGAGCACCCTTAAAAAATAACCCTAAAAACATGTCTGATCTTCTGATATCTGATCTGATCAGCTTGAACACACCTGGGAAATCATCAAGAGTCATACAATTTTTGAACAATGGATGCCAGTGGCCCTCAGGCCCCAAATAAGTAGTGCCCCGCTATCTATATCTTTTCACAACATATAAACCTACACCTGTGCCAAATGTGTTGCTCAAACCTCTCAGCTCCTAATCATTGAGCAAGAGGTGTTGATCAAGAACCCAGCCAGCCACTCACAGATATAATATGGTTGTTTTATGCCCCAGGATGGTCCATTTTTGAGATGTTTTGATCCACCATTTCAACACTTCATCACTTCAGCTCATAGAGAAGAAAAACATCAAACTAATTTAGGCAAGTAAAGGTAAAATCTACACCATCTGCATTAGCAGAATGTAGTACATAGTCTGTGATCTAGAGACAGGTGTGTGTTTCCATCGTGCAGCTTAAAATCAGTCATAATAGACGTGTTGATTTGTGCTTCAGTGTGGTCTAAATGTTTCAGCAAATGTTGGCAACACACCGCTTCATCTTCGGGGGTTGTTTACATCCAGTTTTCAGACTCCGCAGCTGTCGGCAGTCTCCATCTGCCGCATCGTCAGTGTAACAGAGCGTTTTGTTTGGTGAGTTAAACCGCTGAAATGTTTGCGTGCGTCCATGTGTTGTTGCAGGAGCAGCAGCAGCTGCTGTCTGCCTACCAGGGCCTGGTGGTGAAGCAGCTGGTGAGCCAGAGTCAGAGCAGGAAGCAGGAGGAGGCCGGGGGCGAGGCCGGCGACAAGGCGGAGGAGCAGGAAGAGGAGGCCCGGAGCGTTCGCACGCAGCTCATGGCCCTGACGCCGCAAGTCAAGGATCTGACGCTGGCCCAGAGGAAGACGTCCGTCACAGAGGAATGAACATTTCAGAGATGCTCTTACATGTCATCAGATGAATACTTTTAACTCTGCTAGACCAGCTGTTAATACTGTATTTTTGTGATTTATCCATGTGGACATAATCCTAACGTATTAATTCCTGTGTGGGATGTCTCCCTGTAAAAGTAACATGAAAATCCTCAATGAGGTTCTGATTTTCATGCATTCAATAAAGCTCTCCTCTTCCTCATGTGTATGAGTTAGTCATTGTAAACGGTTGTAGAGTCATTGGGCTTCATTCACCAATATCTTCCGAGGTTTTCTCTTAAATGTGTTCGTAAGAAAAGTCTTCGTCAGATTCACGACGTGTGCTTAAACCACAGAATTGTTCGTATCTGTGTTCTTATAATGACAAATCCCCTTGTCCTGGTAAGTTGAAGGCGCGTGCCAGTTGATCCTGATTAGCAGGTAAACGCCCGCCAATCGTCATAAAGAACATGAGACTGCAGGGCTGTATGCACAGACACAGAGATTGAAAAGAGAGAATCAAGTCGAGAATGCTCAAAGGAAAGTCTAAAGAGGGTGGAGCACTGGACTAAAGTTTATAATATCTGGTAATCGGTACACATAATCAAGTAAAACTGATGATAAATGATGTTGAAAAAGAATCAATTGATCATAAATGATGTTGGAAACCACACATAAATAATAAAAACAAAAATGTCAATATTATATATAACTAAAGATATCTTGAATCAGAACTCTCTCTATATATATTGCATAGTTCTCTCATAGTTCCATACATTATCTACTACCTACCTACTAATCACGTTTATGCTACAGAAGAAAGCTATAAGAATTGTAAATTGATCAGATTATTACAAAACCAACCATTTATTAACTCGCATGCTTTAAAAGTTTGTGATCTAATTGATCTTAAAAGTGCAAAGAAAATGTACAAAGCACAAAAATCATCTGCTTCCTGACTGCATTCAGAGGTTATTATAAATTAGAGAGAGTCGGTATGAAATTAGCAGAATAGGTATGTTTAAAACAAGGAATTAAATTCACTTTGCAAATAAAATAAATGTTTAAAACGTTGTTTGTGTAAACCTAGTAGTGAAAGGGTTAAGGCCTGTTGGGTAGGTAGAATAAGCTTCAGCTTCACCTTCATGGTCAGTATTTTGTGTTTTGTTTTCCCTTTAATTTAATACCTTATTGTTAATATTTATTTATTTTTATGTGCATTCTTTTTGGAAAATTGTCAATAAAGACCAAAATTAATTTTACTACTACTACAACAACTACTAGTACAAAAAAAAAATGTTTCAATAGTTGTGAAGTGGTTTCACTTCTGCAGGAAGTGAAACCAAACGAGCGGTCATATTTAATAGTCAGTAGGATATATAAAATAACACAAAAAAAAGAGTGTTAGTGTAGTGTTTATTTATTTTAAAACACCATAATGCTTTGTAAAATAATGAAAATAATTGTTGAAAATGATAAAAAATATATTATGGTAATTTGAATCCAACTGTAGAAATGAAGAAAACACTATCGTATTTTTGAATCTTTGTGAAAACTGCGTAAGTGGGTTTTAAGAATGAATTTCTTCTCAAGAGGTCCATTGTGTCTTATCACTCCCTGTTCATTCATGTCTCTATAGAAACACTCATGTTCCTACACACACCTGGGAAATAGTGCTGGACAGTTTAGTCTTAACCTTCTGGAGCTTTCTGACAACTGTGTAAAACTCCGATGAGGACCATGTGATATGGTCAAATAAAAGCACCAGAACAAGCCAGTAAGTGGACCTTGAGGTGAGATTAAACTAAATTCAATTCATAATTCAGCTCGAGCCTCAGTCAGCCGACGAGGTTGGTGTGACATAGTTGAAAAGCCCCAAAGCAAGCGAGTAAGTGGACGTTGAGTTGAGAAGACTTTGTCAAAGTATCTGGGAAAAGTCAAATGAATCAAGGAGGACTTTGTGAAAAAGCAATACATGTTTAATGTTGAGGACACAGCTGGTCACAGCTGTAAAGAATGATCATCCAAGAAATGTGGAGGTCTCATTTAGACCTACTGTATCCTGTATATCCTCATGGTATCTTCTGTGAGAGGGGGAAAGTAAAGGCTTTGGAAAATAGGAGTTGTTTGTCTCCCTCTTGTGACAACATCTAATAACTTACAGAGAGGGTTTGTGTTTCTATGTGTAACTCTCTTATGTAACACTGGAGGACACCAAACACTAAAATAACATCACAGCAAACCCACTGAGGAATATTCATCCAGGAAAAAAACATCTACTTGACATTTGTCTACATTTGAACTCTGACTAAATTGATACCATACTGGTAACAGCATTAAAGATACATACACTGCATATGTGTGAATGTTAGATTAGATAAGCCTTTATTGATTCAGGCAAATTCAAGTATTGTAGCAGCAGAAAGACAGAAATAAGTACAGATAAATAGAGAATTAAAATAAGAACAAATAAAATAAGTAACTAATATAAGAATAGAGGTAAAAATTAAAGACAAAGAGGTAGAGTAACAGTGGCGTGGTTAATAACAGCTAATCTAGTATGTGTACACGAGATTAATACATCATGTGGTTCAGTAATGATACTTAGTGTTGTCTGTACTAATATAGCAATGTAATAGAAATATAATATGGTATATATGACATTATAACATGATATAGTATACCGGTAATATAGTACAGGATAGTATAATATGGGATATAAAATATAGTATACTCTCAAAAACAACAGGAGGAGACACAGTCAGTCTAGTGTCATCACTACATACTATATACATTTTTTATGGCATACTATGCTATGACTTTTTTTATGACTTATTTATGGCATACTATAATATATTTGTTATGACATCATATTATTTTTCATGACATACTATACTATGACATTTTTTAAGACTTAATTTTTTATGGGATAATATACTATTAAATTTTTATGACATACTATACTACAATATTTTTTCTAACATATATTACTATATTATTAGTTTTTATTACACGGCTTTGTTGAATGCTTGATTCTGATTGGTCAATTACGGCGTTCTACAGTCTGTTATTTTTGTATAACGGACCCTTGCTATGTATAGCAGACCGTTGCTATGTATAGCAGACTACCGTTGCCATGTATAGCAGACTACTGTTGCTATGTATAGCAGGCCGTTGCTATGTATAACAGGCCGTTGCTATGGACGCAGTTCTGATGTCGGATCATTGATTTCTTCAGTAAGTAGCTGTGTAATAAGCATGATAATGTACAGCTAATTGGTCATTGTTGTGAAATAAACCCCTTCACATATCTTGAGGTCAGAGGTCAAGGGACCCCTTTGAAAATGGCCATGACTGTTTTTCCTCGCCAAAATTTAGCATTACTTTGGAGCGTTATTTAGCCTACTTCGCGACAGGCAAACATGGATGGTACCAATGGATTCATTAGGTTTTTCTAGTTTCACATGACCAGTATCTTCACTCTAGTTTTAAAACTGAACCCGCTACAACCTAAAAATCGCAAGTTGCGTTAACGCGTTAAAGAAATTAGTGGCGTTAAAACGACTTTGCGTTGACACGTTATTATGGTGTTAACTTTGACAGCCCTAGTCTGAAGACATCACTCACATTCTATTTTTGAACAAATATGTCTTATGTCCTCTATCTCCTGTAGTTCAGGGTCCTATATACTGCCTTCTGTAGAAGTGTGGGCGTGGGGGACATGTCCCCTGTGTCCCCCCCCTTCCCCGTAAATCCCGCCCTTGCATGTGACTGCACCATGTGCTGTGTGGAGGCAGAGACGTCTGCATCCTGGCAGAAGAAGAGGCTGGTGAGGAGAATATGCATGCGTGAGGTCATCATACACACAAGCACATGCTCCACATCGCCATGGAAACAAGCATCTCCTCACAGAGGCCGGGTTCTTTTTTCTTTCTTTTTGCTTTCTCTTCTCCACCGAGGCCTCCGGGTTTTGGCAAGTGAGAGATGTCAAATGAGGAATTTCATTCTAAAATGAGAGATTCAAAAACAGAGCCTCCTACTCTCCGAATATGATTCATACCGACACAAAACACTGGAATTTAAACCACCAAACCATCCCTTTACACTATAGAAAAATACACTCACATGCTTCCATTTTCTTTTTCCCTAAAAGCATATACAGATACAGTACATGCAGTGGTGGATAAAGTATTATAATCCTCAGTACTTAACATTTAACCACACATTGTTTTAGACATTGTTTTTAATGACATACTCTACTATGATCGTTTTATGACTTTTTATGACATACTGTATTATGTATATACACTTTGACATGTAGACTGGGGAGCAAACCACCGATCTTCCCATTAGTGGACGACCTGCTCTATCTCCTGAGCCATGACATGACATTATCATGACTTTACTATGACTTTTTACACATTTTTATGACACTATATACTATGACGTTTTATGACTTTTTACATTTTAATGACATACTATATAGTAGGCAGCAGAGATACAGTATATCTTAAAGCTTATCTTAAACTCTATTTTTATAGCACATATTTTCTAGTTTAAAGTAGTTGGTAAGTACATTTATATAGAGATTTGTAAATATGGTGTTTTTCATACCTACCTTGTGTCTGTTTTGTGTGAGTGATGCATGAAGTTTTTTGTGATCTATGTAAATTGCTGCTGTAACACTGCAATTTCTCTTCTAGAAATATCTATCTATCTATCTATCTATCTGTCTATCTATCTATCTATCTATCTATCTGTCTATCTGTCTATCTGTCTGTTTGTCTGTCTGTCTGTTCATCTATACTATGACAAAAAAACGTCATAGTATAGTAAGTCGTAAAGAAAATTATACTACTATGATATAACTACATTGCCCAGCTGTGCTAGGACATAACTGAGCGTCTATACGTAAGTGACTATTATGGAAGATTTACAGCTTCAGAAGGAACTAGGGGGCGGCTGATCCCAGCTGACACTGGTACCAACCATGTCATAGTAGCTTGTTGCGAAGGAGGTTTAAATAACACTCCAAACTTACGCTAAATTTTGGCGAGGAAAAACTGGCACCGCCATTTTCAAAGAGCTTCCTTGATCTCTGACCTCCAGATATGTGAATGTAAATGGGTTCTATGGGTACCCACGAGTCTCCCCTTTACAGACATGCCCACTTTATGATGATCACATGCAGTTTGGGGCAAGTCATAGTCAAGTCAGCACACTGACACACTGACAGCTGTTGTTGTCTGTTGGGCTGCAGTTTGACATGTTATGATTTCAGCATATTGTTTTATGCTAAATGCAGTACCTGTGAGGGTTTCTGGACAATATCTGTCATTGTTTTGTGTTATTAATTGATTTCCAATAATAAATATATACACACATTTGCATAAAGCAGTATATTTGTCCACTCCCATGTTGATAAGAGTATTAAATACTTGATAAATCTCTGTTTATGGTACATTTTGAACAGATAAAAAATGTGCAATTAATCACGATTAAATATGTGAATGGATTGACAGCCCTAGTAGGAACCAATGGGCTGCGAGCCAACAGACAGGGGAGGGCAGTCAGACTAACACATTGTTGCTTTTGGGCTTTTCATGAGATATGCTGACAAAAAGAAAAATCTAGAATAACATCAGCATGGATGGAAATACATATAAAGTTATGAGTGCATTTATTTCGTTACCTCTGTATAGAGCTGGTGGATTTTGTTGCTTTAGTGAAAACATGTTAGAACACCATAAATGGGCCCATCTTAACCACATTTGGCCTCAGTGGGAATCAGCCATTAACAGTTAGTCCCACATTGAATAGGGGGAGTATGGTTTATCATTATGTTTATCCAGTCAATATAATTGATGTTGTTTATGTAAAACCCTAAAAGCCCCTTCTAAATCCACCTCTGTCCACCTACTAATGATTCTAGGGACACTGGTTGACGCCGTTTCCCTCGGCACTACGTAGCAACAACAACATCATGTATACAAGCATTTCTAAAATCCCTGAGCAATTATAGTCCTTATATCGATTCAGGAGCTAACAGACCGATTGTTCAAGCAGTGCCATCTTTCATTTTCTTGACCTTTCAGTTCTGCCCTTGCAAGATAATTTAAGTATTGCGTGACCGTCACCGTGGGCAACAAGACGATGCCTCTCCAAACTGGAAATATATTCAGAGGCATCTACATTTCACAGAGGTAAGGACATGAACCCACACAAAGGATTTAAGATTCCCAGAAGATACGCTCAAGGTTACCTAGACATCCCAGTGTTCCCATTAGGATTCATAGAACAGCAGCTTCACAACACGGCAGGTGTGAGAGCAGCAATCAGCTGCTTTTTGTGAACCATCACAGCCTCAGAAGAGTGCAGTTATACCTCATGTTAAAGTGGTTTAATTGGCTGTGTGATGGGGGGGGGGCATGGCTCTGTAATTCCCAACAGTGCAGTGTGCTGTGCCAACATCACTTCATTTCAATGTCATGAATTCATAGTATGTCGAAAAATTTCATGAAAAAAACTCAAAGTATAGCATGTCGAAGAATTTTGTGGAAAAAAAAGTCTTAGCATAGCATGTCGAAAAATTTCATGAAAAGAAGTTATAGTACAGTATGTGGAAAAATGTCATGAAAAAAAGTCATAGTATAGTATGTAAAAAAAAAAATAGTGATAAAAAGTCATAGTATAGCATGTCAACAAATTTTGTGAAAAAAAGTCATAATATAATATGTCAAAAAATGTCATGAAAAAAGTCATAGTATAGTATGTAAAAAAAAAATAGTGATAAAAAGTCATAGTATAGCATGTTGAAAAATGTAATGAAAAAAAGTCATCGTATAGTAGGTCATAGTAAGTGCTTCACTGTCACTTTTGCCAGAAAAAAAAAAAATACATCATTTGTATAAATGCTCCTGTTGTGGATATAATTAACATGTCGTTTTAGTACACTGACAACACTGATAGCATATTATCCTATTGTCAAAGTGAACACGTTGGAGGAAATGCACTACATTGTGACTGTGAATGACAGCAAGAACTTATGCAACAATTTGTTTTATCCTTGAATTTAAAGCATCACTGTGTAACTTTTGAAAGAAGCTAAAACACAGTCATCTGTTTAGAAATGAAAAGTTGAATTCACAAAAAAATAAAATGCATGCTTGCTCAGTTCTATAGACTCGGGTCTTTTTGCTGCTACAGCCATGCTTGGTCCGGTATGACCAGTAACTAATGGTGACTAATGTTAGCTAACATTAGCAAACTATGTTTTGATTTTAATTTAAACTATCTAAAAAATAAACCTATGGCAAAAAGAACTCTGAAATAACAAAACATGTGAATCACTTGACTCAGATCATGTGAATCTAGGTAATCAACTCAACTTCTGTCATCTTCGTCTTAATTTTTATCTTCACTATCATCATAATTCATCATACAGCCCCACCATGGAACAACCAAGAACATTTTGCGTACTGTCCTAACCCATACAATACTGGCCTGCGTGGTGTTCCTAGTTGGTAATTTTACTTGGTAATATTATAACAAAATAATTATTTAGTTAACTCTTTTGTCACTGGTGTGGTCCTTTACTAAATTCCAACATGTCTACATACCTGTCCATGACAGATCATGTACTTCCTTCTAAAGTCAGAAAGCAAAGATGACCTGTGATGCTGAAAATCCAACAACAGATCAATGGAGAATAGTTTAGGGGCAGAACTGTAATTAAAGGTCCCATATTGTAAAAAGTGCCATTTTTGTTGCTTTTATATTATAAAGCAGGTTTAAGTTCTATATAAATACTGTGAAAGTATTGAAATGCTTAATCCACAGAGAAATACACACAGCCCATATTCAGAAACTGAGCTTTTGAAACAAGCCGTCAGGATTTCTGTCCATTTGTGATGTCACAAATCTACAATATTTAGACCATTTCACAGTTTTAAACGTAAACATTCTAAATGGGTCCCAATTTATTTCCTGTTGCAGTGTATGTGAATGACATCAGCTGACAGGAAGTAAACATGGACCCAAGCTGTTGCCTAGCAACGCAATTCTGCTACAATTCCATTGAAATGTACTAAAACGGAGCGTTTCAGACAGACGGTAAATACAGGTATATTCAAGCAGACAGCATGAGGAAAATATATATTTTTTTAAACATTAAAGTATGTAAACGTGTTCTAGTAGAAACCCAAAATACAAGTAGGAACCTGAAAATGAGCGCGATATGGAACCTTTAAGGTAATACTAGGCTTTTATGTTTGGGCTCAAAAACACAAAACTTGTATCTGTTTATGTCAGTCACTAATTCACTTTTTGTGACGCAGCTCCAAATTCTTGGCCTGCGTGAGTGATGATCACTGGTCTGAGTGGTTTGGTCTCTGGTTTCTGGCTTTGAGAGGGATTCGTTCACGCTCCAAACCAATTAACAGCGATCATGGAGTGATGCCCAAATGAACAATAACAACGCCAGAGTGGTCCACACAGTTGGATAACCACAAGTGCCTCTTTGACTCTATCTCATCTCCTTAGGTGAACATCACTCCGTCCACCGTCACCACGCATCCTTCTGAGACATCTGCAAGTTGCTGTTGCTTAGTAATAGTCTTCAGTGCTATGATTAAAGTGAGCTTCAAAGCTCTGGGCACGCTCATTACTCACTGCTGGCTGCATAATGAATCCCAGGGAGGAAGCTGATTAAGAACGCCATCCTTTATAATCACAAGTCTGGAGCGAATCAAACTCAACCCGTGTCAGTGCTCACTGGAAGTGTCCGTACCTGACCCAGCGGCAAAGGGTCTCAGAGGTCACCGGAGGTCGCACCAGTCGGATTTCTGCTTGAAAAACAACCTGCTGACCTTTTCCCTGGACGGGCGGTGTTTTCCACGTGATGCTACGAGCTGCCGGCAGCCTCATTTGCTCTGCTTTCATGTCCCACCATAGTCCACACAGATTAGCTCCTGTTTGATGTGTCTTTTGGGTTGACATTAAAGGTGGGCTGCTCTCAAAGGCATTTCAGATTAAATGTTGACTTACAATCATATTCATCATCACACAGGCAACATGACATGGGCAGGTAGTTGTGCCAGCAGGTGTCCTATTAGACTGTACTGGTACATGTACATTTGTATTTGACATAGTTCAAGTTTTGAAATTTAATTTAGCTTTTCTTAATACAATTTACATTTTTATATGATTTTATAGTAATAAATACATATTAATATATTCAGACAATGTTTTTTTTTTTTTTAATAGAAATATCAGTGTATACATTTGCCTCCTGAACCTTTCAAACAAACAGGAGGAGCATTTGCTAATGAAGATGTTCTTTGCTTTCTTTAAACTAGAGATTGGTTTAATTCCTACAAAGAGCCTCTGATGGGGTGGTAGTTCTTCAAGTGGCTTATTGTGTAACTGTACAAGGTCAACAAGAGCGTCTGTGTTCCAGAGTTAAACTCAGACACAAACCCGTTGGAGTCTGTGGATTATTCACAGAGTAACAGGCTCAGTGTTTCTGGTGTTGAGAGGGGGGGTTTGTCTGCAGACTGGCGGACTGCAAGAGAGGGGCCTGACGTGAAGAGGGTGTATCTTGAGGTTTCAGCTGTGGCTGGCTAGTTAGGTAATTCCATCATGCTTTCAGGTTGTGTCTAGAAGGGCAACGCGCAAATTGCGAAATCTGATCTGATATATGCTAAAACTTGCAAAAACTATTGCGAGACTTACTTGAGTCGCTGTCCTCAGCCACGACAGCCCAGAAGCTCCGGTTAGCATCATAGTGTAAGATTAGATTTATTTTTGTAAAGATTTATTTTATACAGTATACATATTGTATTGTGCTCCTGAAGTTAGTTCTGGAACGCACCTTACGTGCTTGTAAGGTGAGTGATGATTAAGATTGGCGCAGTGATATGAAGTAAGAAGTAATGTGTGCCATCTTTTGGTTATCGGTGATCAATTGTCCTACGCTTGGGTTGAGTCATTAAAGTGGATCATGTTGCACAGACGGAGCTCTCCCCGTGCTCTTGCTTTACCCACAGTCCTACAGTAGTTTAATTAAGTAACAAGTAAGTTTATAGTCAAGGCAACGAGAAGCCTGCCTTACAATAGCTACAGTAGGCTACCTACTGTCAGCATTTAGGTTTAGAAGCCAGTGGCCAATCAGAGGCAGAGTAGGGGCGGGTCTTCCAGCAAGGCATACTGGGTAGGCACCACGCCCACACATGCCCAGTACGGATCGTGCACCTGGGACGTATAAAGAACGTATATTGCTAAGAAGTGAATGTCAATTGTTCATTCCATGGCAACATCAGCACCCAGCAGCAAAGTCAAGCCCCCAAGAATAGCGGCGGTCGTCGATCCTAACTTCTGTGTCCGTCACGTGATGCAATTGGGCCCAAAAAGACTTTTCCCCATAGACTTACATTGGGAAAGAGACGTCTGTAACTCAGCAGATAATTCTTTTGAGGTGAATCAACTCTAATAGCCCTTATTTAAAATAAGGGCTATTAGAGCACTAATATCCGAATCCAGAGTTATTTCCCTTCCTCCGTTCATCTGAATGACACCCAGACTGAGACCGTGATGGCGGCATGACGTTGGGAACCCCGTGACCGAGTCATGTGACCGAGCGGACGCTACTGCGCATGTTCCGTGTGCCCCAAGATCCGATACTTTTCCAGATGGAAGTCGAGCCATTTAGGGCTTCATGCGCCACTGAGCAACTTTCATAGGAATGAACGGGGCCCCGCCTCAAAACGCTGTATCCAGTTCTCTTAATACATCCATGAGCAAAGCTACGCTTCCGCCATTTTGGACTGAAAGCGATTACCGGTCACCAGTAAAACGTTCACAGAATGCCCTCGAAGGGTCAAACACCTTTAAGAAAGAAGGGGGCGTAACTTGAAGTGCCGCAGATGGATACTATAGTATATATAATATATAAGTCTCAGAAACATATTTGTCCTAACAACCTGGACAATTTTTTTAATGTATTTTTACACTCTTATTATGATAATTTATTGCCCAGCATCAGGAGCATGCATGTGATAGAAAGTATTTGAAACTGAATTTGCATGGCTGGATAAACCTGCATGGCCCTGGAGGAAAAACAAAATAGCTACCAGCCCCCGAAAATCCTCCTGTTCCTCCTCCGTCTTTGAATTTTGTACCGTATTCTTATGATTATTCCTACATTACATGGCCTCAGGTTTGTTGATTAAACACAAATTAATTTATGAATATGCACCATGTAAGCTCAATTAATACCCAAAACCTACTACCAGAAATAAATTACCACAAACTAATCGGCACACAGTGACCTTTTGGGGGCTTTTGGGGTCACCTGGTGGCCTGGGGCTCACGGGCAGTTGCTCATTCTGTCTGACTGGAAATATATAACACACATTCACTTTGATTCCGTTCGAACTCTGTGGTGCAAGAGACTGCAAACAGAAATCCGAGCTAACGCTTTCTTCTACAACAAACAAGAGCTGTGAGACGGTAAACAGATGGAGGCTGGTTGTCAGGCAGGGCCGCTGATACCGCTCCCTGGCATTTCTATTATCAGCTGCATTGCACAACACGCTGCCGACTCGACCGTGAAGCGTATGTGACGGGCAGGCCTGCTCCAAATCAAAGCAGGATTGGGGGGGGGGGGGGGAAATCATGGTATGGAGGAGCAATGCATGAATTCACAGCGGGCGTATCGCCTCTCGCGAAAGCACTCAGCTGAGACTGTGACAGGAAGTAGAGTCCCCGAGTGGAAAGAATAGACACAGGTGACACACCGGAGGGAAGATAATTAACGCAGAGCTTGCACGGAGGCATCACATAAACACACCGTGGCTCCCAGACGTGACTCCTTACATATCAAATATGTATTTACATGCAAACATGGATGGATACACTTGCATGTATAGTCTCTAAAGATTATTTACATCATATGTAGAGATAAGGGGATGTGAATCCAGCAGTCTTGTGTCCTACTGTAATCACATATATTAGTACCTCATGTTAAAGTTGAAACACAAATATGGATCATAAACAGGATGTTTACACGCCTCAGTATCCCAGCTTTTAGGGGAATGGGTTTACTCACATATTAACTAAGGCTGTCGATTCAAATTAAATTAAATTATTATTTTTTATCTGTTCAAAATGTACCTTAAAGGGAGATTTTTCAACAAATTAAATATGGAAATATGCTTGTGCAAATGTATGTATATATATATTTATTATTGGAAATTAATTAACAACACGAAACAATGACAAATATTGTCCAGAAACCCTCACAGGTACTGCATTTAGCATAAAAACATATGCTCAAATCATAACAACAGCCAACAACAGCTGTCAGTGTGTCAGTGTGCTGACTTGACTATGACTTGCCCCAAACTGCATGTGATTATCATAAAGTGGGCATGTCTGTAAAGGGGAGACTCGTGGATACCCATAGAACCCATTTACCTTCACATATCTGGAGGTCAGAGGTCAAGGGACCCCTTTGAAAATGGCCATGACAGTTTTTCTTCGTCAAAATTTAGCGTAAGTTTGGAGCGTTATTTAACCTCCTTCACGACAAGCTAGTATGACATGGTTGGTAACATAGATTCATTAGGTTTTCTAGTTTCAGTGTCTTCACTCTAGCTTTAACACTGAGCCCGCTACAACCTAAAAATCACAAGTTGCATTCATGTGTTAAAGAAAGTGGTGGCGTTAAAATTAATTTGCATTAACGCGTCACCTTATTATGGCGTTAACTTTGACAGCCCTAATATTAACATACCCAGAATAATTCCATTCAGGTGAACATCCAGTGTTGTATGGAAAATCCAATGAAAGCACACATTTATGCAAGATAATCATTTGCCTGTAACACGGGTCTACGGTTCATAATACTAGCTGCATTTCTCGTCCTGACCTTGAGGAGCTTTTTTCAGCTCAGTTATTCACCTGAACAGTCTCATTCTAGCAGGTTTTAAAGAGAAGGTACAATATCTCTTTAACACCATGAACTCGTAGTGAAACATCTTATATTAAATTGCAGAATATCATGTCATTTTATATATATATATATCATGGCACATTTTCTAGAAATAAATATACAGAAGACATCCAAGTCACCCAACCCCTACCAATGACCTCAACATGGGACGACTGATCGATCCAAAACAGATCCACAAAAAAACACTTCAGACAGTTTACCAAGGTAAGAAATGTATATTTCTTTATTACATTCAACAGTACAGTACACTGAAATTGCACATTTTCACCAGATATAGCAGCATTCTGACTGGCAAATGGACTAATCAATAGGCACATCCAAAAACATTTAAATAGAAATACACACGTCCAAATGTGTCTTGGCCACTTTTTCTGACCATATTCAAATTCCATTGAAGCTATTAATTTACATGCCTCATAAAACAGATTCTACGCAGCTAAAACACACCGTCCCCCCCTCCACCCCCCGTCCTCCCTCCCCAAGACTTATGATTCCAATAAAAGAAGTATTATGGTCAAGTGAAACCCAGCAGCGCCTGTCTCTTCTTAGTACAATATTAAAGGAAAAATTCACCCGTTTATATACTCTCACACAATATGTGCCGTTCAGTGCATTCCAGGAGTTAGAAAAGTGTTTTCATTCACTTTTTACGCTTTCCTTCAGTCGACTACTTCACTTCAAAATGTTTCTTTTATTACCCAGAATGACATTTGCATCACCCTCAAGAGAAGAAGTTTGTACTTTGGGTTGAGTAGGTGGAGAAGGAGCCGTAGCTATATAGCAATAGAATAAGAGCAACGCAGCAAGTTGTATTTTCAGCAGGAAAAATGTCTATGTTGCTGCACTGCATTCTGGGTATTTAAATATCTTTTGTACCGAAGGCAATGTGTCGGTCGAACTAAAAGTATTAAAAGCTGTCTAGTATCAAAAGCTGTTATCAAATATTTGGACAGTTTAAGTATTCTTTTTGACGGTGACCAGATAGTTCCCGACTTCAACAGTAATTTTGCCAATTCTTGACTATGTTTAGGCAAATATCTGCTTGTGTTTTCAAAAAAAAAAGAAATCCTGGTATTGGTACCAAGCCCTACTACTGAAGCTGCTTCGCCTATTCTAGAAAAGTGATATATGGTTTGTTTATCTACAATTCTAAATCAAAGACAAATACACCTGTTGTTTGGTCTGCGATTTGAGACAGAACACACAGCACAGCTGCCTTTCAGTTGGTTCGGATATATACGATGAACTGAATGAAAGAATCTCCACCGACTCAAAAGGGAACTGGACTTTCAGGTCAAGATTTTTCATCCGGATGCCAACTGGAACTCCTGCATTCAGTACAGCCACCTTGTTTTCATAATGGGAAGCAAATGCCTAATAAACCTGAACACGATGAGCGAGAACGTCCTCCACACGGTGAGTCCAGTTGCCTTGGCGATCTAATGATCGACGATCTATTGAGAATCTTCATACATACACAACCCTGATTGATGTTGAACCTCAGAACAAAAGTCAGACCGACATTAGCACTGCATTAAAACATAGCAGAGGGGCTTCAACGCACAGGACTCCAGCAAAGACATGCAAGGTCCGGCAAAAAAGTTCTCAACTCATGCAATGTCATCCGGCAACGTACCGCACCTAGGGCTGGGTGATAGGGCCAAAATCTTTTATCCCGATATAGGTCATTTCATATCTCGATAAACGATATATATCACGACATGAAACATGAAATAACCACTATTGTTGTATACTACTACTGTGTGAATTAAATACTTGACAGATGAAAAGTACTTTCTCATTTAATTAAGAACTAAATGTTTCCAGCTATACACTGACTATGTTTACATAAGTAATCAGATTAACGCAATAGTTTGGATTTAACTGAGTTTGATCAGTTATTCTGAGAAATTTGAGTTAGTAAGTATGTGCTTGTTATTATCAATTTAAGTGTGTATCGCGATATCTCGATATATGATTTCATCACGATACGATTAACTTGAAAGAAGATAAATGATCATGTTGAATTATCACCCAGCCCTAACTGCACCGGCCAATCAAAGCACACCCAGGTAGATTATTCTGTGATGAGAACAGTTCTACTCTACCACTTTACCTCACTGTTGTCAAGATAGAGGAGAACATGGTGATGAATGAACTTTCCATAGTAGAGCTGGGTATTGAACCTCAGACTATATTGTGTCTGGAGTTCCTTTCTGTCAAGTACCAAAAGCTGACATTGAATGTCTGGTCAGATTCGTTGAGTCGTTGAGAAGGCCCAGCCAAAAAAAAGCTAGCAAGTGAAACTTGAGTTTAGAATATTATCACAGACAGACGGTATCTGATTTACATTTACATTTTACCAATTTTATGCATTTTATTTAGGCAAAGTTCTTGTTAAGCTGTTTGTATTTTACATTAAACATTGGACAAGCTTGGCTTCTTTTGTCAAATTTGTAAAAAAAAAAAAAAAAGGTTTTGTAGAAAATCATGTTTATATTCCTCAAGTAGGGATGCACCGATACCGATATCGGATCCCATATCGGTGACAATGGAGCCAATCTATTCAATTCAATTCTATTCTATATGTATACACTATATACATTACTGTATATATTGGAATTTGAATTCCTGATTAAGTTTTGACTTATTTTTTTGCTGTATTAAATTCATTTAAATTAAATTTATTATTTTAATTCAAGTCCGTAAATATACATCAAGGCTATGTATTTATTTGTTACATTTTGTTTTACAAAGTTAGGAAAGCAATGTTTAAGTCAGCAAGGCATACAGCTTATTAATCAAACGCTGGTATCAGATCGGTACTCGGTATCGGCCGATACCCAAAGCCCTAGGTATCGCTATCGGGACTGAAAAAGTTAGATCGGTGCATCCCTATCCTCAAGTAAAGTATCAAGAACGTACTGTTTCGTCACTGAAACTCGGCTAACGTATCGGAAAATTTCAAACAATACCCAGCCCTATTCCAGTTCTTAAAATCAAATAATATTATAAACCATGGTGCGCAGGTGTTTTGGTATCTGATAAGCCTTAAAACTCATGTACGTTTGACACAAACTGGATTTCCTGGATAGTATTTAATTTTCCCACCGGTACCCGTAGCAACAGGCCCCCCACCAACGCAGCCCCTTTGCCTTGTTTTTAATGCAGCGCTGCTTTGGTTCTGAACACACGCCAGGAGAAGTATACCACCAAACAACAAAACAAGCCCCAGAACTGCAAGGTACCTTATGTAACGATGTGTTTTTAACAGTGTTGAAGTGTTCCGAGGGGTGGAATAATTTTTCCTTTTAGACCACGGAGCGGTGCTCTCCGCACACGTACACCGCGCTCGGCTGGATGCGCCTCTTCGTGTTGCCCGGCAGCTGAGGAAGAAACTTGAAGTACTTGGGCATCAGGTCGAGGCAGGCGTCGCGGAACTTCTTGATCCGCCAGTAGTAGATGAGGGGGTTGAGGGCCGACTTGAGGTAGCACAACCACAGGACCCACGTGCTGACTTGAAAAAAGCTGTCTTTGTGGTAGAAGCCGTCGCTGAACGTAGCTACCAGACTGTAGGCGGTGAAGGGCGCCCAGCACACTGTAAACACGGAGAAGAGGATGAGGATGGTGGTGAAGGCACGGGTCTTGAAGCTCATGTCTATGTTCATTTGGAAGGGCCTCTGGAGGCTCAGCAGGCCCAGTTTGCTGGCCTGGCTCAGACAGATGCTGTCCGGGTGGCTGTGGATGCGGATGGCGTTGTGGCGGATGGTGTTCAGGATCCCCATGAATGTGTACAGCATGACCATGAAAGGTAGGAAGAAGAAGACTAGCAGTAGTATCAACACGTAGGTGTGGTAACCGGGATCGACGCTGTAGCCGAATACACACTGGGGGGCCCTGGGGGGGATCTGTAAAGGAGGGGAACCGACAGCCAAGGGAAAAGAGAAAATGAAAGACAATCCCCATGTGACCACGATGAGCACTTTAGCTCTCTGTGGACTCAGCTTATCTTGCTTCTGGACAATAATAAGAAAACGGTCTATGCTTATTATAAGCAGTATAGCCACGCCCTCCATCACGAAGAACCAAAAGAGCATTGCCGAGACGCGACAGAACACGTCTCCGAAAATCCACTGGGTGGTCACCACTGTGACCAGAGCGAAGGGCATGTTCAGGATGGCCAGCATCATGTCGGCAAACGCCAGGCTCGCCAGGAGGATGTTGATGGCCGAGCGCATGGCGGACCTCTGGTACACCATCAGGCACACCACCACGTTGCCCAGCAGAGCCAAGAGCAGGATGGCGACCATGACGAAGCAGAAGAAGACCTGCAGGGGCAGGCCGACGCCTCGCTGGCTCTCCGGGGGCTCCGTCGTCGGCGTCGGCGTGCCCAGCTCCGGGGGCGACCGGGAGCCCATGGAGATGTTCTCCATCGACGGCCTCGTTGCGGAGGAAAAGTTCAGCAGCCCCGTAACGAGGCAGCAGAGACTGGCGTTAGTGTCCCCCGCCTCTGGAAGCGGGGCAGTAGCGGAGTGAACCATTCTTCCCCAGGGTGAAGCGGCATCGTTGCTGGTGAGCTCACGCTGAACACGACGCAACGGGTGCAGGTATTCCCGGCTCCACCTGACATGGCAGCGTCTTCATGGCTGCGAAACCCTAAAGATGAACACAAAAACGTAGTGAATGACAAGGAAAATCAAAAGTGAAACCAGATTACACCAGCAGCATTTCCATCCACAATCCCCTCGGAGTTCTAATGACAGTGAGCCTGTAATCCATTCATGCATTAATTCACACTGCCATCTCTCTTTCAAACCTGCAGAGTCTACCAGAATGAGACTAATTATCAGTACTACTGACACTAAAAGCAGTGTTTGGATGCTAAATATAGCGTTTCAAGTATTTGAATTTGCTTTGCAGCCATTTCCAACTGATTCATATGCAGGTTGTATCCCCTTCCTTCATCAGAAGCTAATCACGATTTGTTCCAACTTCCAATTTTGCACGTATCAAAGCATGACGGATTCAATTACAATGTCATGATTAAAGATATAATGAACCGTGGAACTTGAACACAAAAGTCTTCCCTTTGTTTTCTGTAGACTTCTCTACAACTCAGTACATCAGACAATGTGTGTAGGCTGAGTTTGATGACCTTAAAAGCAAGTTAATCCAAAACTGTAAAATTTGGGAAACACAGTTATTCACTTTGAAAGTGAAAGAGATGAAATGATCAATCTTATGTCTGTGCATTAAAGGGGACGTATCATGCGCTTTTCCAGGTTCATACTTGTATTTTGGGTTTCTACTAGAACATGTTTACATGCTTTAATGTTCAAACAAACACATTATTTTTCTCATCTTGTCTGTCTGAATATACCTGTATTCACGCTCTGTCTGAAATGCTCCGTTTTCGCGCCTGTGTCTGTAAGACCCCCCCTCTTAGAAAAAGCCCAGTCTGCTCTGATTGGCTTGCGAGAAAAATATGGTGAAACCTTTGCAAAGGTAGTTCTCAAGCTGTGGGGCAAAGAATGTATATTGCCAAGAAGTGAAAGTCAACTCGTTGTTTCCATGGCAACATCAGCGCCCATCAGCAAAGCTACACTTCTGCCATTTTTGGACTGAAAGCGACTACCGGACGCCAGTAAAACCACCTAATAAGTGTCGTACAAAAGTAAAACGAAGTTATTTCTATTCTATTGTCATATTCTACCGAAAATGGCCTGTTTTGAACAATAAAATATTCTAAATATAATAAGAGTTTTCAGTCCAAAATGGTGGCAGCGGCCGTTGTTAAAAAAAGAGTTTTGTCTCTTTGCTTCTAAATGAGCCTGCATGTGACACAGGAAGGGGAGCCACATCTAAATGGCTTGTTGAATCACATGTTTTCTGATCTAGACAGCCCAAAGAAAAACTGACTGGGTTGTCTCATTTCACAGTTTGTGGGTTGGTGGGAACTCCAGATACCCAGATGGATGTGCACAAGCTCTGAGAAAGGGAGTTACTCATTATACATCCCCTTCAAGTAGAGCTTTGTAACTCATTTGTTTCATCTGTGAACATGAAGAAGATACAGGTAAGAATCACAATTCCTTCTCTCTTCTCAGAGTCTTGTCATCACAGTGAGGTTGCCAGGTTTGTACCACCAAAACAACGCTGTAGCCAGAGACGCTACCAAGTAGTGCTGGGCGGATGAATACACTGCTCATCAAGAAATAGTTACTTTACATCTAAAAATACAAACGGTCGTTTTTACATTTTGGTTTGTGTACGAACTAAACAAACAAGATACAACATGTTAATTAGTAGGGCTGTGTATTGGCAATAATCTGGCGATATGATACGTATCACGATACAGGGGTTACGGTTCGATATATTGTGATACTGTAAGCAAGGCGATATATTGCGATTTTTTTTTAATCAAATTTTGGGATAACTGTCACAGTATAAAGAACACACTACCATTACCATAAAATTGGAGTAAAAAAAGTTGACTTTTTTATGCAATCAGAACAGCTGGATCTGCGGTTGCATTCATCACAGTCTCTGTTACATCACAGCACTACTTTGAGAGGACGCATACCTTTGCAAATGAAACAAAGTATTGACTGAGAGTGTGTTCCAATCCACGTACTTCCTGAAGTACACTTCAATGTAGTGCACTTTATGCACTCTGTACTTACTTGAGTAGCGCGTAAATTTCAACGAGGTAGGGTCGTCTCAAATGGAATACTCTGTGGCGCACTGACCGGAAATGACGATCACAACATTTGACCGCGGCTCGCTACCCGCCAAAATATCTTCTGAAAAAAATGAAAGCAGAGTGGAAATTACGTTTCCAACGTCGTTGCCTACGATGTGTCCTCCTGTTGGCTGAAAATGCACCGGTATGTTTACGTATTGTATTGTTTTATTCTGTTATCTACGTATGTTTGAATAGTGCTCATGGCTCCGCCCCTTCCGCTACGTAGCCAAGATGGTAACAGTTGAGTGCGGAAAGTGTCCAGCGTTCCACACTCAACGATCTGACCGTTTTGAGTACAACATCCGGGTGCTTTGAGTGCACTGCATTTTGCCGTACTTCCCAGTGTGAACGCACTTATGCACTCAAAGTAGTAAGTGTAAGTACAGAAGTACGCGGATTGGAACACACTGTGAGTCTTTATGCTAAGCTAGGCTAACCCCGTTCTGACTGACAGCAGCTCGGCACTTCACACACAGACAGGAGAGCGCTATTAATGTTCTCATTTCATCTCAGGGAAAAAAAAAAAGAAAATAGCACAAAATGTTAAATGAAAATGCAACTTGAAAAAATGTGCCTAAAAAAAAAAGAAATCAAACATCTCCTCTGTTTGCCTGAGATGTGATAAGAAACCCTGTTTAAGTGCTTTTCTTAACTGTTGCCAGTAACCAACAGCCAGTGTTCAACTGGGGACAAGTCAAATACTGCAATAAAAACCCTTATCACTTGTATAAACATTGGACACTGTTATTTCAGACCGCCTGGCATCATTTACAACGGCTAAGCAGCCGACGCCAAATAAGAAAATGTGCTGTAGAAAAAGTACTTAAAATGATTCATTTGCACATAAATGAAGTTTTTCAATTAATTTGTAGACCTGCGTGGGTGAACAAAATCCCACCAAATACAATTATAGGCAATTAATGTGAGAACAGTGCGTTGTCAGCCTGTTATGCAGCCATGTTAACACAGACAGGTTGGGTGCTGTCTGATACCTGGATATGTAGCCATTTAACAGATAGCCTTATCTCCTGTCACCAAGACAGTCAAGAGAGAAAGAGGCTGCAGTAAAGGAGATAAACAGGCCGGCCTGGCAGCAGCAGAGCTGGGAAGACTTTGCTTTATTCGTATGCCGATGACGACGGCATTATCTGCTGCAATTACCCACTGCTTCATCACAATGAAGACCTGCTGTATGAGGGCAAATAAGGAACTGGTTTAATCTTGGCCTACTTCCTGCTCCATTCACCTCACATCCATACACACAGGCTATTTTCTAAAGGACATGTTCCGTGTGGATCACAATACTGAACACACTGTGCAGCAGGGAAGGTAATACCCACGTCTCCTTCCCTTCCTTTAGGGGTGGAGTGACCTAAAAATGTTAAAATAGCCACTTCAGCCCTCCAAGCAATCAAGCAAACCTGCAGTGAAAATGGATGATCGGGTACTCGGCGTTCAAAAAGACGGGAGAATTGTTCAAATACTGTATGTGGCAACGCAATTATGCAACAGAGAATTGCAGGAAGAATAAGCTGAGAGCTTTTCAGACACATCTTGTTACCTTGAGTTGTTAAAGGAAGTATAATCAGGAGACAAAAGGTGTGCTGGAAACCTGCCTCGTAAGTCCATAATTAGATTTATGTCAACCTGTCAGACTGTACCTTATTTATTTCAGGGGGCATTGTTAAACAATGATGATGTGTCTGGGAGAGAAATGCTGTCTGTCTCACTAACTGATAGGGGTGGGTAAAAAAAATAAATAAATCGTAATGTATCGCGTTTCTTTTTTTTTTTTTTTTAACGATTTCAAAATGAATTTTTTTATTGCCAGAATCGATATATTTACTTCATTTGCGGAGGTAAAAAGAAGTTACTGCTTTTATTGTTGTAGTCTGAGTAACGTGACGTCATATCCGTTCCGTATCCTTCAACCAAAACAAACAGAAGCGAGCCAAAATGTACAAAATGGTGGAGGGTCGGCATGGATACGACCTGCACCCTCACATTTTAAATCCAGCGTGGTAAACACTACACATCCAGTAAAGGATGGAAACACTTTGGGTTCCACACATTGACAGGAAAAGCAGAGCTAGACATCACGGCTAAAGCTGCATGCTAACTCTGTCGCGGACAGGAAACGTTATCGTATCGCGGTAAGGTGCGGTCGAGCCGGCCATCGCTCTCATCTCCGAGGCCAAATGGGCCGACACTACAACTGTAGAACACCCTTATACTGACATTTATGTTAAATGCATTCAAACGGCCCCGATGGAGCTGAACATGGATGTATAAAGAGAACGGAGCTGATGGGAGAGCTAGAGACGGACTTGGAGAAGTTAGAGGAAGTAGACATGTGTGACTACGTCCGGTTTTCAAAATAAGGTGTTAACAAAGGGAACTGTATATACAAAGTACATATATGGAAATAAGATTGATTGGATTATATTCACCAGAAGTATAAAACATTACATGTCCCTTATAAATTAAAAAGAAAATACTGTTAATTTGTGAGGGAAATGTTTTTATTCTTTGATTTTTGGGTTGCTGGAAAAAATGTAGAACTCCTGACAATGACTGATATATTTGACTTCAGGACATCTCTGACTACATACATGCTGAAAATCAAACATTTTTACTGTAATAATTTAGAGATTTTCTATGTAAAAGTCTCTAGAAGTGTATGATTAAATTTTTTCCCATGGTCTAGTGTTAAAAAAAGTTAACAAAAATCGCAATAAATCGTAAAAACAAATCACAATACTTATCAAATCGGCACCCAAGTATCGTGATAGTGTCGAATCGAAAGATAGGTGAATCATTCCAGCCCTAATAAATGACACTATTTCTGCATATTGACCTATATAAGAGTTGATAGAGATTAATAGTTACAGCAGATTCTATAATATAGTATCCGTTGTAAGAAAGGCATTTGTAAAGTTGAATACAATAAAGCCATTACACGTTTACAAGCATGGATTGAGATTAGTCTGAGATATACGGAAGCAAAGAAATGCTGTAATAAATAAAATTTCATTAAAAAAAAAAGTAATATTCCAATAATGGTTTGTTTGTTTGAGAGAGTTATTTATCGAGTGAGAGGTGTTGGTAAAATGTCTTTCTGACCCACTGCACTAATGTTGCCTTAAAGTAATGTTAGCTTTGCACTCAGGTGAGGCCGTGAAGGCACCGCGAATGAACACAACGTTAACTCTACAATCGAGTTTAACACGTGTCAGAATTTATTCAAACAAAGTTCAAGCTGGATCAGATTCACTCAAAGTTTATTTTTTGACAAAGTGACAGCTGTAACCACGAATAAATACTGAACTCATTTTATACTGAATTTACAGCATTGGAATATTTGTTTTTTCTTTATCTTGAATTTTGTTGTCAAAATTGAATAAATCCGAAATCAATTGATTTCTCCACCTAACGTGACTTTTTAAATCCATAATCACCCAATTAATTTGAGCTGCATGATACATTTTATTTCAACACTACAAATTGTGAAGTATTGAATCTGAAGACCCTTTTCCGATCTACTTAAAATCATGTTTTTGAAATTGCAAAAACTTACATTCTGCAACATTCAAAAGAGGGGAATTCAAACCACGTACATTCAGAAAGAAGGTTTTCAAAGTAAAACGTTTCAATGATGTAAATTCAGTGGCATTCAAACTTCAACATTTAGTATTCAGTAGTGATTCAATTTCACAAATAGGTAGGTTGCTTATAAAGACCTTTATGGTGTAAGGATTAAAGGATGAATAGTGGGGGTGTAAAAAAATATCAAAAAAATTGTTGTTTTGTCATACTGTATCTATTCTCAAAAACACTATCGATTTTTTTATTAATTAGTTTACATGCAAAGATCAACTCAGTCGATACTTTATTTAATTTGCGAAAGATATGCGCCTCTCAGTGTATCAGCTATGATATTACAGGGACTGCAATCCCTGATTGCATAAAAAAGTCAACTTTTTTACTCTGATTTTATGCATTGTGTTCTTTATACCGACAGTTTTCCAAAAATTGGATTTTTTTTTTTTTTAAATCGCAATATATTATCTTACTTACCGTATCGCAATATATCTGCACTATACTGTATACTGACTGTGCAATATTATTACTACTCAGGTGTTATTCATACTGTGCAATATTTTCAGGTGGAATTTAATTTCATTCTCACATATATAATTATAATTATTGTATAATTTTTCCACTTGTGCAATTTTGTTAATAGTCTGTTTATTGTCAATACTGTATATACTGCTCCTATTTCTATACGTCCTTCTATTTAAATGGTTCATATTTTGTTTCACTTTGTTTAGCTCTTTTTTTACTGTGTTAGCTGATGCATCTTGTTTTTTGCACTATCCCCTTTGCTGCTGGACACTGCAAATGTCCCCACTGTGGGACTAATAAAGGAATATCTTATCTTATCACGATATATCGCAATATATTGAACCATAACCCCTGTATCGCGATACGTATCGTATCGCCAGATTCTTGTCGATACACAGCCATAACGAATAATCATTCCATCCTCCATGTAGAAAATTGTTTTTGTTCACTTTCACTATTAAGTTTGGTGTGTGTTGTTATACATAGCTTACCATAGAACATACTTATAGCCTATAAATCAGTGCAGAGACTGCTGGATCAGTCTAATAAGCTGGCAAGGGCCCATTTGTTAGACACATGATGGAGGTCTCTCCCTGGAGGAGAGATTCAGGATGAATTCTAATCACACAGGAGCATTTCGACAACAAACTGATGGTGAATCTCTGAGAGGAGATCAGGTGTCTGAAAATGGACTCAAATGCTGTAAAAAATCAAAGAATCCCAGCTCATTCAGAACCAGCCTTTCACTTCTTCATCGACCTCCAATAAAAAAGCAATGGAGGCCAATCCCAGCAGCTCACAGCTCGCCCTTTATACTTTGACAGTGTTAACATCTTATTCTGTCTCTGTACACACACAGCCTCTCCACTGATCTGTTGTTGTGCCACCAAAATGGTTGAGAGACGACCAACAGTGATTCATGGAGCGTCCACGGAGAGTTCCGTCTCTATGGACGACAGCAGCAGCAGCAGCAGCAGCTGTTGTGGGTGTTTAGGATCACACTCAGCCTACATTTACAGCTTCGTTTCGGGATTTAGCCGACATATATGTGATAAATAATGTTATCATTGTGTTGCTGAGAGATCCTGGTTGGGTTCGGCTGATATTACCTGTTTCATTCCCCCATGTTGATAAGCTCCGGAGCGGTGAAGTGCTACAAACTCAGTTAGTCCGACGAATGGAGCATCTCAAACCGCCCAAACGTCCCTCTCCTCCCGGCTGTAGTCCTCCAAACATACAACAGTTCTCCTGCCAGACAAGTAGGCCACTGATGTTGTATATTACTGTGGGGTTTTAATCAACAGTGCGACCGCCGCCGGGGTGATGCCACTATAGCTGAAGTCTTGGTAGATAAAAGTCAGATCCGCATTCGGTTTGTTGCTCTCGCTTTGTTTCCAGACGGTCAATGATCGAGGTACACCGCAACTGATTCTACACGTTATTTAAACTGTGAGTTTAAATGTGAAGCTTCTTTTTCATCCTGTTCCTTCATACAGATGTGAGATGTGCGCGGCTCCTCCTCCAGCACCGGATCTATCTATCAACCTATCTTCTACTGTACGGAGAGCGGATTAACACCACACTGTTACACACTACAGGCTGCTGCCTGGGGGAAGACACCGAGCGGAAACACGCACCACTTCCTGCCTGGACCTTCAAAATAAGGGAGGCGTAGACCCTTGGGTTAAATGTACATTTTTGTAATAATACACTCTGTTTGATGTTGAAGTACAAATTTATTTAATCCCAACCCTTCTCCAGAAGTCATTCATTGATAATTAACCAGCTTCCTTATTGAGCTAAACATATACAGTACTCCAATTAATTTTCCTAAACTTGTCTAAATATAATTCCTTTTATGTCTGTCATACAAAAATATAAATTCATTACTGATATAAAAAAACTATATAAATTTATGATCAATCAAGAATACCGATTCATTACTTATAATGTATCTTAATTAAAATCCAAATTAATTTCTTACATATTTATCTTAATCATATTGACTAGTTGTTATCTTTTCGTATATTCCACAGGTACGAATTACCATCTACATCATACACACTTTTATGTTGGACTTTTGCCGGCTGATTGTGATATCTCTAGATTAAATATATATATATATATATATATATATATATATATTTCTGATGAAATGACTGTTTTTAGGCAAAAAACTACATTTGAGCAAATAAGGTGTCAGTACCATAATTCAACAATTCAACAGTTGCATGACATAATCACTGCATGTTTTGGATATATTTATATTTATATCTTGGTAATATCCCACTTCAAACGTATGTGTTTTATGCATTTCATTGCATACATTAGGCCTACGTACGACTACAAATATCATATCTGTTGGCATACAGATTAAATTGGATAATGAGAAGGAATACTAAAGGTATTTTCAGTGCAATCTAGTTATGTGTTTACACAGTTATGCACCTATAGACTCAGGAAGTGGCGGTACGCAAGGTACTTATGTGGAGAAAATTCAGAAGTGCCGGTGCTCAGTACTAGTGAGTACCGGCCCAGTACTGATTTTTTTTTTTAAATCTATAGCCTAGCTGTAGCTTTTTTTAGTATTAAAGGTCCCATATTGTGCTCATTTTCAGGTTCATACTTGTATTTTGTGTTTCTGCTATAACATGTTTCTTGCTGTAATGTTCAAAAAATATATATTTTTTCCTCGTACTGTCTGCTTGAATTTACCTGTATTTACCCTCTGCCTGAAACTCTCCGTTTTAGTGCATTTCAACGGAATTGCAACGGAATTGCGTTGCTAGGCCACAGTTTGGGTCCATGTTTACTTCCTGTCAGCTGATGTTATTTACATCCACTGCAACAGGAAATAAACTGGGACACATTTAGAATGTTTGTTTAAAACCGTGTAATGGTCTAAATATTGTATATTTGTGACATCACAAATGGACAGAAATCCTGACAGCTTGTTTCAAACGCACAATTTCTGAATACAGGCTGTGTGTATTTATCCATATTTTGACTGTTTTGATAGTTTAACAGAATTTATTTAGCACTTAAACCTGTTTTATAATATAAAAGACATGAAAATCTCACTTTTTACAATACAGGACCTTTAACTGCCATGAGTCCACTTAGCACATTGATATTCATTTAGTTCTCTGGACAAGCTTTTCTTTATATAAAGTGACTGCTTTATTTTGAAGGCAAACAGCGGAGCTTCCGGCAGTATTTGTGCTCTCTCTCGTTAACTCGACTCAGCTCTGTATTCAGTGATAACTGACACCCACTGAAGCCAGTCTCACGAGCACAAGCAGACTTTCTCGTGCTATACGCCCTTTCCAACGTCGTCCAATAAGAAACGAGGAACTCTCCAAGGGGGCGTGGTCTAATCTGTAGGAAGTGCTTCTTTTGGGCACGTGCGGGTGTGTGTGTGTGTGTGTATTGTGGGTGGCAAAAGACGACAAATGGAGCCTGTTATTGCAAAAGTCAGCTCTGTGTTATCAACATTTCATTTGCTGTGTGGTTTTAATAGGATTTCAACACAACACTGATGGTTACAGAGCAGACATGTGTGGCACTTGGTCGACTCCAATCAGTGAAGATGAAACATATTTCTAATTCACAAGGATGAAACACATAAAATAACATAAATAACAAAGAATATTTTATTTCCAAAAAAGTGTGCGTATTTGCAGCAAATTGATGCCAAGTTCATTCTTCCACAGGTACACTTCACAGCTGTTGAGTCCCTTCCTTAGTAGCTCTGGCTATATTCCAGCGCTGGTTTTTACTAGAAACCATATTAATAAATCCATTTCCCCAACTGCCACATTATTGGCATTAAAACAGCATATCACCAGTCAGTGAAATGACACAACTCCACTGATACGGTTCTCTTTCTGTCAGCTGTTTGGCTCCCAAATAGTTGAAAGAAAATTATATTTTAAATTCAAAGTAAAAACATGAATCATCATAAACTCTTTGATGAAAGCTGTGTGCGTTTCCCCGTGAGATCACCTTTCAGCTGGAACGCTGGAGGAATACTGTACAAGCTATGGGCTCTCATTTTGACAGATTTCACCAAAAATAGGCTCAGCCTTAAAACACTTCACATTTGTTCTACAGAAATTAAGGTTCAAATTTGTATTTTATTTTACCAGCCAATGGATTTTTGAGGTTAGGACATGTTGACACACGTGATGGCAGGAAAAGCACAGGTGTAAATAATATAATGAACGATGCTGCTTCTGTTTCAGCGTCCTTTTATCGTTCACGCTGTTTCGCTGTCACGGCTTTACTGGGACACTTAAACACACCTCAGACATCGCTAATGTTATTTTAACACCTGTGCTTTTCCTGCTATGACAAGTCAAATGTCTGCTGTGGACACTTTTCTGCACTTCAATTTCTTACTTATAACACTGTTATCTTTGGTAGTTTTGCGGCTAATCATGTAAAAAGTCTGATGTAAACTACGAAAGTGACATTTTCAGCTTCTGTCAGGGGGCCAAATGATAGAATCGTAGCTACTGACGTGGTTTAGGTGTGTGTGATGACACAGAGAGGCGACCGTTGGTACTAAACAGCAGTGGCGGCTCCTGAGGAGGTTAGCGTAGATGCTGGAATAGCATCAGTTCCATCAGAACTGGAGAGTATTTCTTCATTGAAAGAAGAGCAAAAGAACGGCACTGAAGGCTTTTTCTAGATGTAAAAAGATGTTTTCACTCTTCTCCTGACTGGCTTCGGCAAGAGTTTGATTGACAGATGGTTCATCCAATCACCTGTCAAGTCTGTTTTTTTTTTTAAGTGCCTGCCCTTTTCCAAACAGTTTCCAATGACGGCTTCGACAACGGGCCTGTGAAACAAACCATCAGGTGGGTCAGGTTGCGTGGTTTGTCTACCACTTAGTGGAATCTGTAGTGGACAAGTAATCAGTCTCTGTGAGTTAACAACCTTATTTTCTTTCACAGTGGAGTAACAATATCGTCTATGTTAGCCTGTAGACGACGTCACTGCAGGCTTGCTGGATGCCGTTATATGCGTCATAAGCATCAGGCGCTCTGTTTTTATGCTCACAGACGTGCACTCACATACGTGGCAAACACCCAAATTTTAGAAAGGATCGGATCAGTAATTTGACAACCCCTCCTTAAACAAAAGACTGATAAACAGTATGCTGACATTAAAGGCTTCAAACAAAGAATATTTTACTCACCATATTGAAATAAATGGGTTTGTATTATATTGTGCAAAATACTGTTTTCGCTGGACATTTATGCATTCTATATAGTCTACAGTCTCTTACACCATTATTGATTGGAGAGAGCTGTGACGAGCACAACAGTACAGAGCTGGAGTTAGGACATGGTTAGCTTAGCTTAGCATAAAGACTGGAAGCGGGGGGAAACGGCTAGCTTGGTTCAGTCCAAAGTGAAAAAAGTACACCAACCGACATCTCTAAAGCTCACTAATTAACATAGTATCTCATTTGTTTGAGGAACTATTTGTTTCCTTCCAGTCTATATGCTAAGCTAGGCTAACCATGTCCATGGTTACTTGACACACAGACATGACATTTCTTTCTCATCTCACTCTTGTGAGCGAATTTCCCAAAATGTGGAACTTTTCCTTTTAAACCAGAGTTTCTCAACCTTTTTTTCTGGACCTTTCAAAATCCCTAAAAAAAAAATCGTTGAATAGTTTTGCATTCTATTAAATAACAGATTCTTAGAAGGGATTATAAAGACTCAGTGTTTAAGATTAAATATTTGTACTTACTCTTTATTATTTTAATTTCTCTTTGTTTGCTATATATCAATCTTAGATATACCCCACGATTCAATTTACATATTATGCAAACCCACATTGGGTCCAAAGCCCAGGTTTGAGAAACTCTGCCTTATCATCAGTTCCAGTCAGCTCGATCTCCTAATGCAATGTATTGATGCACATAAATAAGTCATACAGGTCATATTTTGTCTATTGTCTACCATTCACCTCCATTCCATCCAGTCTTAAGAGGCCTTTATCTGCTTGGCCTTGTCAGTCTTGGGCGGTATGATCTGAACCTGGAAGGGGATGAAGAACTCTAGAAGAGCTTTCGTGTCCTTCGGGTCCAGACAATATTCCTGAGCGATCTTTCCCGGCGTCCACGTCTGAGGCTGACGCTGGTGGCTGCTCAGGGCCTTCAGAGCCTCGGCAATGGTCAGTTTGCCTTTGGGAACATCTGTGAGCTCCACCATGCCGTAAGGGTCACCCGGTAGACTGAACCTCAGCGGCCGCCGCTCCGCGTTTTTACCCACGGTCACTTCCTTCGATGCCTGGGAGGAGATTAAGCAGGAGGAAATGAGTCGAAAATAGTGAAAACTCCCTGGACTGGATATTCATACGGATGTGTGCAACGTCATTCTGCCTAGTCAAAACTCTAATTCGAAGCTTTGACCGTTGCCATGGTAATTGACCTCCAAACCAGTGAATCGAAAGCTTCTTTTTTTTTTTTTCTTCACATATAAGTATTTAATAATAATGTATAAATCCCAAAATGGCCCATGAAATAAGGAATAATCCCACAACATTATTCATATTCAACATTAATTAGTATTATTGCTTTAATTCTCAGCTGGTTATCGCTGTTTGTTATGCGTAGAGAAGCGTTTGTGTGCAGTAGTTCGGCAGAGGCACTGACACGAAGCTTCTAATACCTTCGAATACTTCTCACCGAAGCTTCGAAGCCCCAAAAAAGAAATTGTATTCGTGATAAAACTCTAATTTTAAATATCTGTAATTACATTTTGACTAATATGATTCAAACTACTTTTGGCATTCCTGTGTATGGGGTTTCTCATTACAGATATCAACAATTCAGTTGCAGATATCCGCAATGTGAATTATGGATGAACTACTGAATTACGACTAGTCGTAATTCCAGTTTCAGATGTCTACAATTAATTTCTGACTAGTCAGAACTCAAGATATCTTTAATTCCTCCCAATTCAAGATATCTACATTGTCCTTTTTAGATATCTTAAATTAAATTATGACTAGTCAAAATGACATTGTAGATATCTCCAACTGGAGTTAGGGATAGTCATAATTTAATTGTAGATATGTATTATCAAGTTATAGATATCTTGAAATGTATTTTAACTATCTTTAATTTTCATTCTGCCTGGCCAAAATGGAATTACAGATTATATCTTGAATTAGAGTTTTAACTAAGCAAAATGATATTGCAGATATCTAATTATATCAGAAGAAACAACTTCAAGTGGGAGGTGATGCTGTTCAAACATACTATGACATAATATACTAATATAGTGAAAGAGAAGTGGTCTAACAAATATGTCAGGGACACACTACAGTTCTGTTTCTGTCCCTTCATCTACATGTTTTTGGTCTTCCTTATTTGAGGACGTACAGTGGGAGACAGTTTGGAAAATTTGTGATAAATACTGCATCGACTTAAGGAAGTGTCTTTCAAGATATTACATAGAATTTACCCGGTAAAACTTGAGTTAGAAAGCTGGATATTGATTATTAATGTGATTTCTGTGGACTTGAAAAAGAGAATATTTCCCATTTATTCTTTCACTGTATATATATATTTATATATATACACAATAATATTCTGGATGGATGGAGCCAACTTTCTTCAAAAGAAACTGAAGACGAGTGTTGAAATAAATGTGTTTGATGTAATGATATATTTTGGTCAAGATAAGATTGGATATAACGTGCTGTATATAATGCGATTATTTATTATTTTTGGGAGTTTTCATAACCATGAGACAAAATGGTCAGGAACCAAGCCGACTTTCTTGCATTTTATTAATGAATTTAAACCAGGGGTCTGCTAGAACCTCTCCAGTGGCACCCTGTGGATTTTTATTTTATTTTTTTTTTAAATTGTATTTATCATTGTTGTAGGTCTATGGTACGACAGAGTATTAGGGCCACATTGAGGAAAAAAAATAAATCTGAGATTTCAAGAATAAAGTCACAAGTTTACAAGAAAAAAAAGTCGTAGTATTATGAAAAGAAAGTCATAATATCATAAAGTTTTTCTCGTAAACTTATGACTTTATTATCTTAATATCACGACTTTTTTTCTCGTAAAGTTATGACTTTATTCATGTAATATTCCGACTTTTTTCTCGTAATATTATGACTTTATTCTCGTAATATTACGTCTTTTCTTTCGTAAGTTATGACTTTTTTCGCGTAATATGACTTTATTCTCGTAATATTACATATTTTTTTCTCGTAAAGTTATGACTTTATTCTTGTAATATTACGACTTTTTTCTCGTAATATTATGACTTTATTCTTGTAGTATAATGTCTTTTTTTCTCGTAAAGTTATGACTTTATTCTAAAAAAGTCATAATATTACGAGAATAAAGTCATATTACGAGAAAAAAGTCGTAATATTGCGAGGAAAAAGTTGTAATATTAAGACTTTTTTTCACGTAATATGACTTTTTTCTTGTAATATTACAGATTGTTTTTCCCTCAATGTTGGCCTAATACTCCGTAGTACATTGTTTCTTTGGCCCTCACTGCATTAGACTTATATACTATACACTTAGACTATAAACTGTGTTACCTTCATCACAATGATCAAATGTTTTGCGGCTCCAGACACATTTCTTTCTTTTTTTGTTGCCTAAAATGGCTCTTTTGATAGTAAAGGTTGCTGACCCCTGATTTAAACAGTATAGCACCATCATAACCTATATTAAAAACAAAAAAACCATTAAGACTTATAAATTATTAAATTATTATAATTAGATGTATAACACAAACCCTGGCATTATGAAATGTATATGTAATTATTTTAGTTTTGTCTTGTTTTTTTTCTTGTTCAACTGTCTATGGATCTGTACCTTTGTAAATGAGCTCAATAAAGAAAGCATTATATAATAATAATAATTATGACTCGTCAGAATGCTGTTCTCTATGTATCTCTAATGTTAATTGTTAATGTCAAGCTGAGCTAATAGATGTTAAAACTGGACCAGACACAGTGAGAAGTGTGCGGAGCAAAGAGACCTGACATGATGGGATAATGTATAATAATAATGACAACAACTAATAAACAGTCTCATAATGCCATATAACTCCATTAATAGAAATGGACTTGGTCCGTGTCCCGGTCTGACCTCTGCTGCTGCTGGGTCCGGGTCTGTGGACTCCACATAGACGGACTTCAGGAGGGCCAGCAGAGGGTCGTTCTTCTGGCTCAGCGCCTCCGCTGCTGACACAAACACACAAACATGCTGGTCAACAGAGAAGCTTTAATAGATCATTCATTCCGGAGCTTAATCGGTAACGTCAGGTCGGTCTGAGGCTGGAGATCAACCCGGCATGTCCCCGAAGGACTCAGGAGACACTTACACAAGTTAGAGGAGCTTCCAGAGACACTCACCGTCAGAGCCTGCGGTAGAGGAGGTCGGCAGGCTGGCGTCGTGTCGGGGCGCTGCTCTCGGCTTCTCTTTGGAGATCTCTCGGTGAACGCGGTTCTCCAGGTTGAAGTTTCTGAACATACGAGCAACCCGAGCACCCATGTTTCACTAGTTACCGAAGAGACAGCCAAGGGACAATAAAGTTTATTCAAACTGTCGACGGGGAGCGAGAAGGGTCATTTCACAGTGGAAAAAGCAAACACAAGAACTCAGCAGCGACACCATGTGGTTGGAAGCAGCTATTATTTATCAATTCCTTATTTTCAAAACAAGTACAAAAATGTGGACTTCAAAATGTGGAGGATGGAACCTGCAAAAAAATAAAATAATGAATAAATAAGCAAAAAAATGCGTACATTTAAAAATAAATAAAAATATTATAAATAAGGGAATTGATATAAAGGTAAATAAATTAAAAAAAGCTAATTAAAATAGGGATATCAATTTATGTCACATTTGATCAATTAATTAATGACTACATTTATTTTTAATATTATTTTTGCTACTTTTAATGGCATATTTATTCATTCATCAAGTCATTTATTTATTTATTCATTTATTTTTGATTTTGGCAGGTTCTGTCCTCCATATAAAAAGAGGAAAATAAACAGAGGAAAGGTTAGAAATAGTAATGTAAAAGTACTCAGTAAATCAAAACTAAAAGATAATAAGTCAAAAATACAAGTCATAAATCCTCAGATTAACATTATAAGGAAACTAATCACATATATGAAGATATATAATGTTGAGATAAATAAAACCCCTCATCTATCTATCTATCTATCTATCTATCTATCTATCTATCTATCTATCTATCTATCACGTAAAAAAATCAAAAGTAAAGAAGAGGAAACTGGTGCACATGGCAGAATAAATGCATAAAAATGCTATTAAAATGCTGAAATGCAAATCAATATACATATATATTTAGATTAATATGTCTGGGATGTAAGAGACACAACACACAATCTCTGTGTATGAAATATTTTGCCAATGATCATTTGACATTCCTGTACCTGTCCTCTAATAATAACCTACTTTAATCATCTAAGCGATTCTAGAAACATAATAAACTGAGAAAGGCTTCAAAATAATTTAACAATGTCACTAGAAAGCAATGCAATGCTGTTTCACTGTCTGAATGTATTTCATTCAGGGTTTTGAAAGGAAATTCCTTAAGAGGAACTAATGTAAATTAATACATTTAGCCCATAATCTATGTAATACTAGAAGATTCTTCTTGCGAATTTTTTAAAGCGCACATTTCTACAGCCTACAGTTTAAAACAAAATGAGCAGGTACACGATGAGGCCAGCAGATGGCAGCGTTTCATATCCTAACACATTCAAAATGACCTCATCATAAAAAAGAAAAGTTGTACTCAGATGTTTCAGATGAGCTTCATTGTTTAAGAGTGCCGGCCGGTTTCAAATACAAACTGAACAACGAGGTTTCATTTGTTAGTGAGACAGAGCAAATAAATCAGTTCTCACTTCCATCCCCCCACGTGCTTTGACCAGGCCAGACAGCAGAGGTCACTTTATATAAGAAGCACATCTGGAAGTGATTATCTGCTCAATCAGAACAAAACAACCCACAGCATTTCTTTTTTTGTGAGAAGAGGAATGGAAAGAAATTCTTTTCACCTCACTCACTGACTGACTGACTGACTGACTGGAGTAGGACTCCTCAGTTAGAGGAGCTGATGACAAAAGGCCAGAGGTTCTCAGCCAATGATGCTTCCAGTTACACCAGAGCTGTGCATACAGCAGCTGGACTCCATCTCTCCCAAAAAAAATAAAACAAATCAGTCACAGACACAAATTCTTCTTGAAAGAAATGCTGAGAAAATTAATTTGTTCCATTAATGATAAAATATGATCCCCGACTGGCTCTTTGCATGGGAGTGTTTTTGATTACTGTCCATCATTTCTATCCAATGTTATTAACTGCGTGGAGCATGTGGATTTAGCAACACTTAAAGGGCTTGTGCACATCCTTTTGGGTATCTGGAGTACCTACCAACCCACAAACTGTGAAATAAGACAACCCAGACAATTTTTTTGTGGGCTGTCTAGATCAGAAAACAAGTGATTCAACAAACCATTCAGATGTGTCTCCCCTTCCTATGTCACATGCAGGCTCATTAGAATATACTGGCAACAGCTTGAGATCTACCTTTGCAAAGGTGCACCATATTTTTCTTACAGGCCAATCAGAGCAGACTGGGCTTTTTCAGAAGGGGGTCTTAAAGGTCCCATATCGTGCTCATTTTCAGGTTCATGCTTGTATTTTGTGTTTCTACTAGAACATGTTTACATGCTGTAATGTTAAAAAAAAACAACCTTAATTTTCGTTATATACGTTATATTTTAGTGCATTTCAATGTAGTTGCAATGGAATTGCGTTGCTAGGCAAAAGCTTGGGTCCATGTTTACTTCCTGTCAGCTGATGTTATTCACATACACTGCAACAGAAAACAAACTGGGACACATTTAGAATGTTTATGTTTAAAACCGTATAATGGTCTAAAAATTGCATATTTGTGACATCACAAATGGACAGAAATCCTAACGGCTTGTTTCAAATGCACAATTTCTGAATACAGGCTGTGTGTATTCCTCCGTATATTGAGCATTTTGATAGTTTACCAGTATTTATATAGCCGTTAAACCTGCTTTATAATATAAATGACATGAAAATCTCACTTTTTACAATATGGGACCTTTAAAGAGACAGGTGCTAAAATGGAGTGTTTCAGACAGAGGGTAAATACAGGTATATTCAGACAGACAGGATGAGAAAAAGAATGTGTTTGTTTGAACATTAAAGCATGTAAACATGTTCTAGTTGAAACCCAAAATACAAGTATGAACTTGAAAATGAGCACGATATGGCACCTTTAAATGAGACAGCTCGTTGATGCATGTGAAGGAGGAGTCGAGTGTCTAGACTGTGTTGACTCGCAGATTTACAACAGATGTGTCTTTCACCATCGTCGTTAAATAAATAAAAGCTTCCACTGTTCGTAAATCCATCACTGCTTATACGGGCTTAGTCAATTACTCTGTTTGTCTGAAAACAGGTAGCAAACATATTCTTTTATAATGCAGCACTGTGATTGTGCTGGTGAATACCAATTTAAACATTTACCAAAAAAAAGGAAAGGGCATGTTTACCCATGATAAAACAATACCTCAGAGACAGTTATGGCTATTGCTTGATAACCATATTAGCTCACAGTATACCTAAACTTGCAGTTATTCTGTATTTGCTTGTTGGACTTGCAATGTTTTTTTTTTCTGAATGTAATGTGTCAAAGCGGTGGAGATATTTTCTTTCTTTCCTTGCGTGGAGCTCTTTTAGCCACAGTATTATACATTTCACACATTCACTAGACACAACACACAATGAATGCATACCTTTGCATGTAGTAATTTTATTTACAAATGGTATAAAAAAAAAAAAAAACACCATAAAAATATATCTTGCTTTCACATATATACATTTAAATGTATTTCTATGAACTACGCAGACCGGACTGTATCATAGTGGCTAACCTTGAGATCTTTGATACAGGGCAGGACCTCTGAACACTGCAAAAAGACAAACTTCACACAGACTCGCTTCTAAAGCTCCACAGAAGCTCATTACATCAGAGGTGGTCTGCTTTCAACGCGGCAATTCATCAATTCCTATTTGGAATCAGTTGTTTTTTTCCTGAACACCCATTAGGTAGATCTTATCTAGAGTATTTGGGCCACAGGTTAAAAAAAAAATCTGAGATTTCAAGAATTACTCATAATGTTCTGGGGGAAAAAGTGAGAATATTATGAGAATAAAGTTGTAATTTATAGATTACTATCCGTAAATTATAATTTCTAGAAAAAAATATGATAGCTAAAATTAGAATAATAAGAAAATAAACTTGTATTTAAAAAAAATCATAAAACTATGAAAAAAATTATATTAAGAAAATAAATGAGCATAATAGTAGTATAAAGTCGTAATATTGTGGGGAGAATGTCATAATATTATGGGAATAAATTTGTAATGTATAGATTACTAACCTGGCACAAATTTGTGTTTTGGGGCTATATAAATAAAATAGAGTTATATTAGGAGAGTAAAGTCGTAATTTCTAGAAAAAAAATATTATGAGCAAAAATCATAACATTATGAAAATTAAATTAAAATTTAGAGTTAAAGAATTAAAATATATTTTTTTAAAAAATAAAACAACAAAAATAAAAATCTTAATATAAGTATTGAGTTGTAATTTTTTGGGGAAAATGTCATAATATGTCATGTAAGAATAAAAGCCATAATATTATGAGAATAAAAGCCATGATATTATGAGAATAAAAAGTCATTATATTATGAGATAAGATTGTCATTTTACACTAAAAAATGTAAACATCCTGTCACTCCATTTCCATTTTATGTCCTAAAATCTATAATAATGTGTTCATAGATGAAACCAATAACTTCAGCTCATTAACATCCCTCATTTGATAAGTTAAAGCTGACAGACTGTGTATAACTATGATATGAGCAGATATATGTATTTAAATAAGAATCTCATAACATTATGACTTTATCACTGAAATATTGTAACTTTTTTTGTGTAAAATTACAACTTCATTCTTACAACACTACTTTTTTAAAAAAAAATATAAAAAATTGAAATCTCAGATTTTTTTTCATGATGTAAAAAGTGTCCCTAATAGTTGTGTGATAAGATCTGGCTCAGACTGAGGTGTGGGGTTGCAGCATGTACTTCAACCATGAACAACAACAGGTCATGTGGATGGACGTGTAGCTGACGTTAACACTGCGAGTGAGAGCAGGAGGAGTAGAGGTACAGTAAGATGAAGCAGTCGATCAGAAGGATGGTGTAGAAACATCTCTGCGTGTGCAAACTGCGGCCTCTCTGGAAGCGAGTCAGTAAGATGGCCAGCAGCAGAAAGAAGGTGGCAGTGTTGAGGAGGAGGAAGAGTCGTATGTAGGAGGCGGCGTTGGACAGACCCTCGCTCCCCGCCGTTGCCACCATGTGAACCTCCTTGAATTTACGGCCTTTCACCAAGCCGCCTTTTCTGTTTTTGCGTCCGTCTGTGTAATCCACAAAGGCTCCCTCTCCCTCCTCCGGACTGTCCTCATACGTACGCTTTGAAGTCCTCTGTCTCACCCTTTTCTCATTCACCTCAATCTGTGCAAAAATGTCAGGCATACTCTCAGAAAGCTTCTCCCCAAGGTTCATTTTCTTCCCCCCTTTACCCTTGCCCTGCTTCTTAGACATGGCGAACATCTTCTCGATGACCTCCTCCGTCTTCTTCTTGTCGGTGAACTGGAGGAGGCGCTCGGCCGTCTTCCGGAAGTTGGCGGTGTTGAGGACCCGTCCGAGTATGTGTCTCTCCATCTGCTGGAAGACGGGCTTGACGTGCTGGAGGTTGTCCTCCATCACGTTGACGTACTCCTCTACTTCCTCGGGCGAGCTGTCTTCCGCGCCCGCCGCCTTCTCGAACACGACCTTCTTGTGGTCCAGCAGCACCATGGCGAACAGAGGCTTGCTGGTGACCTCTCCGGTCAGCAGGTAGATAGTGTAGGTGTGATCCTTGGTGGCCAGGTAGATGTCCACTCTCTGGTCGTCGCCACGCAGGCTGAAGCTCTGGACGTCCACGCCTGGTCCGTAGAAAATGTAGGCCACCCTGGTGTGAGGGTACCTCAATGGCATGGTGACGTTCACATAGTTGGAGCCATTGTAGGGGTACCCTCGAGGGTAGTTCCAGTAACCTACCACTCCTTTGTTACTGTAGCCTGTGTCGTCCATCCAGAACATCTTATATTTATCCTCACCGTGTGTTACAAACGCTCCGTGAACACCGTCCACCTTCGTACCCTGGAAGGGAAGTTCCGTGTTGTGAAAGAAGGCGCTCATGGCCCGGGTTGGGCTGTCTGGATCCAGGTGGATGTGGTCCACCAGGACCAGGAGCTGCGGGTGAAGAAGGAGCACGTTTCTCTGGAAGCTCCTGAGCTTCAGCTCCGGGTTATAAGCAGAATGTCCCTCGCCACGGATGAAGATCATTCCCTGTCTCTCCATCGCAGCTTCTACTCTGCCCTGTGCGTCGGCCGCCAGCCCCACCTTGTACTTCAACCACTTGGAATCGCAGGCTTCCGTAACCTGTCCAGCCCACGGCTTAAAGCAGCTCCCTGAGACCGCGGAGCTGAACAACACGGCGTTGTTCAACAAAGTGTACTTGGGTCCGTACAGCGCCTCCGTGATGAACGGGACGCCGTTGGGCGCAAAAGTGAAAGTGTTCTGATCCGGGTGCTCGTGGCCGGCGTTGAAGTTCCGCCACCCTTTGATCCACTCTTTGTACTTGTTCCTGTGGACGATGTCGAAGATGGCGCGTCCCCCCAGCTTCCCCGACTTGAAGGAGAGAAAGGTGTGGTTGGTGTCTGCGGGTAAAGCGCTGCCGTACGTCACCACGCCCCAGTCCTCGAAGTGGTGGAGCTGGGATGTTCCAAAATCTGACGGAGGCTTGGAAATCAGTCCTGGGTCATACCTGCAGGACACCATGAGAGGATGGATGTTAGATAAAAAGACCAATATGGACATCAATCAAAAGCAACCACTTCTTGGGATTCTCATCAGTTTCATGTCATCACACTTATTTTGTGATGACATGATGCAATTTTACATTTGCTGCTTTCAAGGAACAGTTCAGATCAATAGTACATATCAAGATCAACACAACATACCAACCAAATATCAACAGGCGGTTAAAACAACAATTTGTGGTTTTACTGGGAGATAAGGCCTTTACACATCGGGGGCGTGATGAATAAACAACATGAAAATGCAAAATACTCGCCTGTGAAAATTATAGGGCTTTTATTTTGAAAGGGAAGAAGGGAAGGAGTGGATCTAGTCTGCGCTTTCTTTGTCAAGGTTGAAAGGAGTAATAAAGTTTGCCGGCTTGGTTCGGACTATGGAGCCTCCATGTCATGAATATAGGCGCAACGCAACCCGCTCTGGACAACGTGATTGGTTGATGCCTTTAATCGCGCTGCAAAAACTCCGAAAAATCGATCTTGTATCGGAAAACAAATATGCCGCTTTTTCGCCGCGTAATATTTACATTCTGTGTGAAAGTATTCATGACAAAAACAACAGATAGAAAAAAATATATAGACGTGAAGCACAAAAAAAAACCGCCCCAGTGCGTAAAGGTCTTTGTGCGCTGGGATTGTTTCTTGGCCAGGGAATTTATTGTCATCTTGAGGTTGCCAGGCAACCAGCAGAGACTCCAGGAAGTCACTGGCAGGGACAAGAAAAATTCCAGAAATTGAGATCCGTATAAAGCATAATTGACCATTCAATTAATTAATCGTAAAATAACCATTAAGTGCAGCTAGGGCTGGGCAATATATCGATATTATATCAATATCATGATATGAGACTAGATATCCTCTTAAATTTTGGATATCGTAATATCATAATATGGCATAAGTGTTGTGTTTTCCTGGTTTTAAAGGGCTGCAATACGGTAAAGTGATGTCATTTTTTGAACTTACCAGACTGTTCTTGCTGTTTCTATTATTTCTCTTTACCCATTATATCCACATTACTGAGGATTATTTATCAACAATCTCATTGTGTAAAAATTTTGTGAAAGCACCAATAGTCAACCTTACAATATCGTTGCAATATCAACTTTGAGGTATGTGGTCAAAAATATTGTGATATTTGATTTTCTCCTTATGGCACAGCCCTATAGGTTGCAGCCCTAGATTTAAATATCTCCACCATGGCAAGTCATCGGAATTAAGAAATGTAGCCCAAAATGAGGAAATGGATTTTTTGGATGGATTTCCCCTTTAATAATAATAGCTCTAAACAAAAAAAAAAACTGCAGTTATATATTTCCTGTTATGAAAGCAAAGTGAGCAGCTCACCAGATGAACTCTGTGTGGAGAGTACACCATCGCTGGCCTTTCCCCGCCTGCCCTGGCCCCTCCATCACCCTGTTTTGATGAATCAGATCTGCCAGCCAGTTTCCACTGCCGTTACGTAACACGTAGCGGTCCAAGAAGACCAGCTGGCTCTCCGGCCCGTAGAACCAGTTGTAGTTGGAATCTGCGATGGCAACGGTCCGCTGGAATCCTGACGAGATAGAGAGGACAACTTCAGCGGAGGAAGCCTTTCATTGAGGTGTCAAGCAGAAATATTTCATATCATAAATAACGAGCAAACATGCCAAATGAAATGTTTTGGCTGATGTTGAAGTTTGTAGTGCCAACAATGTATGAAAATATCACTTCAGACCCCCTCTGCTGTGACCCAAACCAAGCCCAAAGTGTTCACACTGTTTTGTTGTCTGTAATTATGTGAGGGAAACCTCGCACGCTGGTGGCGAGAGGCTTCTTAGAAACCAGCTATAGCAACTACAGCATGTAATCACAGTCAATCATTTGTCAACATCGTAAACAAAAATTGCAACAGAAACACTCTGTCAAGTAAAGTCTCTTTGTCCCTGTGAGCACGGAGACACAATGAAAACACCCTTCAGGATATTTAGTACAGGAACTGAGGTAACGCTATCGGATTCTTAAACGACCAAGTCAAAATGAACAGTTGCTGCTAACATTCAATGCCGTCTCGGAGCTGTGATGTTAGCCGTACACGTCTCAGCATTTGCTTTCTGTCAACTGTACGTAAACACACAAACATACAGAGACACACGCAGTTAGAGGACAGCAACCGTACGACTGACCTTTTCCATTCAGTGCTTATAATTCAACTGACACTTCAACTCCTTTCAGCGATTGCACTTCAGCTGACGCTTCAAACTCCTTTAACTGAACCATGACTTCACGGTCGCTTCTTTCAAGCCCTTGCACTTCCTCTAACATTTTTAACTTGCATATAGGCTGATATTTCAGCTCCTTTCAGTGCTCTTCAACTACGTTAGTACCACTCTTACTGCCGTTTGCTTCCTGCCATTCCTATGGAAACACACTAGCACAAGCACACACCCACACTTCACTTCAACTCCTTTAAGTGCTTAAACATTAGGCGTGGGGGAAAAAAATCAATACAGCATAGTATCGTGATATTCTGCGTGGCAATATTGTATCGATAGACAGACGTCAAGTATCGATCTTTTATTATATAAACTATTAACCTCTTAACGATACGCCGGCTGCTATTCTGTCTTTCAGAGGTTGTAGCGGGATCAGTCCTAAAGCTAGAGTGAAGATACTGGCATCATATGAAACTAGAAAACTACTAGCTTGTCGGAAGGGGGATAAATAACGCTTCAAAGTTACTGTTGCTGCTTTGTACATGTTATGAAAGTCCCAGAAATGTCATAATGCAATCGTGTCTGGGTCTGGCTCCATCAAAACTCAACACAACATCATCTAGGTCTGTGGTTTATACACAGAGTTTTATCCGGTCTCTATACAAATATGAGGTACTATCACAGAGGTCTGGGTGCCTGCAAATGATTCAACTTGCGCAAATAGGCAAATGAACGAATTCCGCGTAGTTGCGTTTGCATCTTTGTACTGACTTTGTATGTAATCGCGCCATGTGAAAAGTTTGCTTCATGCTTGGTGTGAACGCAGCTTTACACAGCAACTGACATTTCAGCTCCTTTCAGTGCTGCTCACACTTCAACTGACTCTACGTCCCGCTCTTTTACCACTTGCTTCCTGTCATCTGTAAGGAAACACACGAGCATCCTCACACACACACACAGGCAGCAAGAGGGGAGCGATCATCCAACTGACACTTCAGCTCCTTTTGGTGCTCAAAGTTAAAGAGACACAGCACTGAACTTCAACTGACACTTGAGCTGACAGCAAATTTCTCTCAGCACTTCCACTTATTACTACTTTTATCACTTACAAACTGGAGTTTCAGCTCTTTTTGGTGCTTAGACTTTTTCATTTACACTTATATATACAGCTGACACTTCAACTCCATTCAGGGCTTTGCATTTCAACTAACACTTTGGGCATTTTTATTGGACAGCTATAAGTGAAGAGGCAGATAGGAAACGGGGGGAGAGAGAGGACATGCGCTGTAACCGTTCAGCTCCCAAAGCTCTCTGTTTGACTGATATTTTAACCCTTTCATTAATGCTTACACTTCAGCCTCTCTCAGCACATTCATGCTGCTATCCAAGGCTCTCCTGGCTGATGTAATTAGAGGTGCTGTCTGAGTGCAGCGGTGCTGCTCGGCCACAATACAAAACCGGTTGGCAGGGGGCTGTGAAATGTCCGAGCGTGACCTGGTGGGGCCCCTCCTCCGCTGCTGCCCTCCCCCTGACCTTCAGACGAAACTTCCAGGACACCTCATATCCCCGCGGGTCTCAGCTCAGCTTTGAAATGCATCCAGGAAGGGAATAACTACACGCATGCATACCCCATATCGGCTCAGAGGAGTTACTCTCCAATGTGGCAGCCTGTGGTTATTTACACGTCTAATCTAATCTATCCAACTCCGGGGATAGAGCATTCTCGTAACTGGATGTGTCAGACATTTCATAGCTAAGTAAACTCGCAGACTGTTGACCTGCTCTGTATTTGGCTGCCTTAATGTATCCATGGCAGAGAATATGGCATCACATAAATTTCACAGCTTCTTAAAAAGTAAACAGCGTGCTGTAAGTGACAGTTACCCGGCAGGATGGTCCGGTAGAGGAAGGCGAAGTGTTTCAGGAGCCAGGGGTGGTCGAAGTGGCTGATGGCGAAGTGGCGCTGCACCAGGAACATGTACTGGAACAGAGAGCGGGTGGTGTACGTGCCATACGCCACGCCTTCGTACAGCGAGCCGTCCGTCACGTCCTGCAGGAGGACCATGGACTTCTCCATGATGGACAGTGCCTGCTTGGTCCACAGGTAGGCCTCCTGGAGGTAACCTGGAACACAGGGAGTTGAGATGGTTTAAATACAGTCTGACGTCCCCTGTCCCCTCAGTTGTTCAAAGGGTTGCACCAACGATTCTGTATATTTGTGGTTCGTTTTTGCCCATACACTGTAATCATGCATACTTCGCATAGCTCACATCCATTTTCCAAAACAATACCATAGTGTTTTTGGTTGTGTGATGTGTGATTTACATGACAGAGTATGAGCAGATTCATATCTTTAAATCACTTATCTAACCAGTGGTAAATTATATAGACATCCCATTGTTTCTAAGCCAATGGGGCAAGCTCACATGCTCTACACTAAAAGGCTGGCCCAGCAATGTGAACAAAGCAGAGAGAAGCTCTGATTCCAACACACACACACAGAGACAGAGACTTCATTCTCTGCTCAGGTAGACATTGCTATCTTTTAGGGGTAGGGGATGGCAATATTCTGATATCGGCACATGGACGTCGATCTTTTATTATACAAACTATTAACCTCTTAACAATCCGCTATTCTGTCTGAATGTTGGCGAGGACAAACCGGCATGGCCATTAACAAAAGGTGTTCCTTGACCTCTGACCTCAAGATATGTGAATGAAAACTCTGAGATGAACGGAGTGAAAACTGTATCTTATTAGATAAAACAGATGTTGACAAACTGCATAATTTGCAGTTGAAAAAAAGGTAATAAATTGAAACGTATCACAATATATTTTATCACAATACTCAGCATATCAAGATCGTATCGTGACTAAAGTATCGTGATAAGATCGCATCGTGGGGCCTCTGGTGATTTCCCCCCCTAGTATCTTTACATAGCAAATAGGCTAGTTAAAATAGGACTATAGCTACAGGAAACAGCAAATAGATGGGAAATGCACAATTTAAGTTCAGCTATCTTTATACAGAACGTTTCCTTGTTTCTGTTCCTGTTCGCAACGTTTACCATTTATCATCAAGACAGAGAAATGTCCCTGCTGGAGAGGAGAATTAATATTATTATTATTTTAGGAACAAAGAGGAACTCAATTTTTTCTCTATGGATACATTTAATCTGAAAAAGAGAACAGTTTTTATGTCAAAACAAGTATTATGCAACAAAATTGTCCAATAATAGATTTCTACTGTTTTGTACAAAATGGGAGAAAAACAGCTTCTTAGTGTGTTACCCAAAGAAACCTTCTACACACAACATTAAGCTGTGGCTATGGAAAGCATGACACCACTATGGCACACTACGCCATGTATACTCTCTCTCGCACACACTGGATCACACACATAGACTACTATGAGAACCAGCGACCACATAAACACTCCAGCCTCAGTTCATTGAGGAATCCCGGGGCCATCGGCGGTAACCGGCCGGCACCCGCCCTGCCGGGGGCGAGTCCGCCCACTGGAGCCGTCCCTAACAGAGTTCAATTTGGGCTCGGGGACCGCTGGCCTACACAGAGCAGGTATTTACCATCAAACAGGAACTCTTGGCATGCACAAAGACCATATTTACACAAACAGAGCTTCACCGGCGCTCACACTGCAAATCCAGGGCCACACTTCAGAGCAGCTCAGGCTCTTCAGTACTTTCCTCAAAAGTAAAAACATTATATTAAATTCATTTTTTAGAACAGCTTTCTGGGAAAAATAAACAAAATTTGTCAGTGAGAGAGAAACCTGAGAAACCTGCAACAATCTGGTTCAAGTTAATTCAATCATATATTTATTTATATCTGTATTAGGGCTGTCCATCGATTCAAATATTTAATCGCCATTAATCACATAATTGTCCATAGTTAATCACGATTAATCGCTAATTAATTACACATTTTTTATCTATCAAAATGTACCTCAAAGGGAGATTTGTCAAGTATTTAATACTCTTATCAACATGGGAGTGGACAAATATGCTAACCACAGACCTTATTTCACGCATCTAACCAAAAACCCATTGACTTCCAGACGAGGGAACCGGAGGTGCTAAAATGCCAACTAATTTCCGGGTTTTAGGACTCGTTCCAGCACCACTCTACTCTATATCTGGCTTTTTAGCTTGCTAAATGTTGTGCTAGAGGGATCTATTAGCAGAAATTGACTATAAACTGGAAAAAGAAAGTTCGGAAACTTGTGTTTGATGGATTATTTCTCTGTTGTTACAATGCTATTTGGCATTGTATTTTACATGGTTGGAAAGCTTGTTTATTTACCTTCACAATGATGTCCAACTTGTAAGGATCATGCATTTGTGGGACAAGCAGCACAGCTGATTATGTGGGGAGCGCCCAAGAAAAATGTTCCAAAATGCTCTGCCAATGGTAAACAGTGTATTCTCATAAGGCTACCAGGAACAACAGAGAAATAATCCACCAAACACAGGTTTCCGAACTTTTTTTCCCCAGTAGTATTTATAGCTATGTTTTCAATAGTGTTTCACCTGAAACTGAGAATAGTTGTGTTTTTGTTAGCTCAGAATGAGCCCTTAGAGCAGGTCCTCTTCACGGAGTACGCCATGTTTCTACAGTAGCCCAGAACGGATCCATCCAAACTCTGGCTCTAGAGAGAGCCTTTCACGTTTTTGTTACCTGAAGGCCACCGTAGTTCTCCGACATGTTTGTGAAAGGGAGGGGTTGAGCAGTACGGGGTATTCAGTTGGTTGCAATCTCACCACTAGAAGCCACTAAATCCTACACACTGGTCCTTTACATTGAGCTAAAAGAGGCTGAAAAGCTACACAGAGCTGCTGGGAACTGTGTAAAGTAGATATTTCCTGGGATAAACCCTCTGCCGCATATACTGTACAATGATGCAATTAGATTTTCAGCTGTAACATCAGCAGATTGCTAGTAAATGAAGTCAAAATAAAGTAAAAAAACAGAAGTGAAACAGACTAGGAGTAATGTAGTCACCATAAATGAACAAAGAAAAGGAAGAACCGTGTACTCAAACTCCAAAGTCATCAACAGAAAATCCAAGGAAAACCATGACACAGTGCTGAACATATAATTACACCACAGCAATTACTGTAATACCGAAGACGTCAACAAAAAAAGGAGAAATAAAAAAAGAAAATCATCACATGAACCCACTTTGAAACGGAAAACACATACCAGACAAACTGCATCACATGCACGTAGTGTACAGTAACTCTGAGTTCAGCTCTAATTCCCTCTGTTTTCCCACAGTCTAATAGTGTGGCTAGTTTGCTTAATGACAGAGGGGATAATGCTGCTGTCAGGCTGGGGGCTTACAGGCCCGACTGTCTCCCAAGCTGTTAGCCAGGGTGCTGCTGGGTCTGGACACCCACATCCCTCCCTCAGCACACATTACGTCCAGAGGAATGTGAAAGGTCAAGGGATTTGTTATTTCCAACTACTACGCTCTTTGACTTACTCTCTGCTCCTTCAGTTTGTCTGCACATCAGAGAGTCACACATAGTTGATGGAGTGCAGTTGCAAAGATCTTGTAAATGTCTGACCGGGTGGAAAGTAATTTGTTTTCTGATCTATTTTATATTCAGAGTCAGTGATGAAGTGCGATGTTTCCTACCGTCTGAAGGCTCAATTGTGGGGGAGGTGCATTCATGTGAGGTGGTAGCAGTGTAGTATATAGTAGTTTCACTTCAAATTAAAAGCAGTAAAAGAGGAAGTAAAGTTGAAAATGTAGCTATTGAAGCTGTTTTGAAGTGGGGTTGTATGAGGTACTTATCCTTATCCAGTCAGTGTACTACCTACAGTAGATGTCGGTACGTGCCCAGTTTGGAGAAACAGACAGGAGTACCAGCACGGGAGCAAAGCAATGTACTGCTGTGACTTTGGGAAATCTGAACTAACCTTTTAAAACCCCACAGTCACACAATAACACAAACAAACTATCCGATCGATGCAGAGGTAGACCAGCAAAACTCCCGTATTCTGCGAGGTAAAATTACTGTTTTTGTCAATGGAGTCTGGTGGCTTTGAAGAGAGCATAGATAACGGCTTCAGTTCCCCGGCAAGTTCCAGCTTCACTTCCCTCCCTACGTCTGTATGCACATACACTCGCGCTCTCTGTCTGGCTAGCTGTAGCTCATTAGCTTTTTTCTTTCCTGGAGAAAATAAAATGCAGCAATGTAGTGTTTGCTTGATCTACGCTTCTACTTAGTAGTTAAAAATGGCTCGTAACTGTAAATGTCTACATTTTGAATGTAGCAATACTTCAAACTATTGGAAATGGCTGTCAATCGCTTAAAATGTTTAATCACGATTTATTGCATGATTGTCCATAGTTAATTGTGATTATTTGCAAATTAATCGCACATTTTTTATCTGTTCAAAATGTACCTTAAAGGGAGATTTGTCAAGTATTTAATACTCTTATCAACATGGGAGTCGGCAAATATGCTGCTTTATGCAAATGTATGTATATATTTATTATTTGAAATCAATTAACAACACAAAACAATGACAGATATCATCCAGAAACCCTCACAGGTACTGCATTTAGCATAAAACAATATGCTCAAATCATAACATGGCAAACTGCAGCCCAACAGGCAACAACAGCTGTCAGTGTGTCAGTGTGCTGACTTGACTATGACTTGCCCCCAAACTGCATGTGATTATCATAAAGTGGGCATGTCAGTAAAGGGGAGACTCGTGGGTACCCATAGAACCCATTTACATTCACATATCTTG
>CAKAOH010019590.1:0-19372 GCA_916701665.1 Sebastiscus tertius
ATATATATCCAGTCATTTATTTATTCATTCCCTTAACACACATCACATTTCAGAGTAAACTGATGATGGATAAAACCATGCATGGTATAACAGGAGTACGCTTGGGAGCTGCAGTATAGTCCAGTTATTTTGACCTTCAGGTCGTCACCTCATGTGAACTTCTGAACGACGACGAGAGACGCAGTTTACCGGACCGTTCTCTGTTAATGTTCACATTTAAAGTTAATGTTACAGCGGAGGTGACGTCGACACCGTGGTCAGAATATTCCCAGACTGATGATGATCTGAAGATGAGTTCATCAGAGATGCTTCAGCTGTTTCTATAGATTTGCAGATTTACGGCGTCTTGTAAACTCATGTGAGCTGAGCATACTAACATCCATGACACAATAATAAGAATGTCATTCATTCTGTTAATGAGCTGCAATTATAACGGTATGAATCACCACCTCATGTTTCCCTGACTGACTGACTGCTCCCGCTGCAGGTCTCTCCTCCTCTGCAGTTAACACGGAAAGCCGGTGGTTTCTTTTGGCTCGCTGCCACCGTCTGCTCACACGCTGCAGAAAGTGTCTCAGTTATAATCCCGAGCTTTATGTGTTATCTATTATCACTGAGAGGAACGTGGACGTCACTGTTGTCATTCCTTTACTACCGTGGATCCACGCGGGCAGCGAGCCAAAGCTACAGCAGTGAACCTGAGAGAGGACGTTAACCCCTTTGTTACCCATCAGAGCAGTAACAGAGCAGTAACACTCACTAACCCGGGATGGGACGTGTTTTAAAACTCATTTTATACACAGAGTTCACTTTACTCATCATGAGGAGTTCTACTTTCTGTGGCTCTGGAGACTGACTCGCCAACCCTCCCAATTTTCCCGGGAAACTCCCGTTTTTCATCGCCGTCTCCCGGTTTCCTCCCGAGGTCATAATTCTCCCACATTTCTCCCGGTTTAGGGGACATTTTCACACTTTTCTTTTTCTCCTTTTCGTTTTATCTCAACTTGTTTCTGGAACTGAACAGTGTGTTTAATCCCGACTGTTTCCAGTAGCAGAGAGCAGTCGATGCCAAGCCTCCAGGAAGAGCGCCGGTCGTTGATCCCAGTTTTCGTAGCGGCCAAACAAACGGCAGTACTGCAACTTTCGTGTCCGTCACGTGATGCCACTAATAGCTGAATCCAGTTATTTCCCTTCCTACGTTCATGTGAATGAGACCCAGACCGAGGCTGGAGCGCCAAGCCGTGACGACAGCGTGACCGCGAGTCACGTGACCGAGCGGACGCTACTGCGCATGTTCCATTTGCCCAAAGATCCGGGTACGTAGGTGAATCGATGTTCCCCCACCCCTTCACTCTCTGCTTCCTACTCAGGACCTGCTCAGTGTGATCTGGTCTGACACTCCCTCTCGTATCAAAGACATTTTATCAACCCCTCCCCTCCTCTTCCTCACCAGTTGATGGCGGAGGCTCCTCTGTGCAGCGGCAGGATGGAGGGGTGGTAGATGATGGAGCCGTGTTTGGGGTTGTCGATGACGTTCATGGGAATGAACTGGGAGCAGAAGGGCATGACGTTGAGCTCGGCGCCGACCGCCCTGTAGGCGTCCACCACCTCCGGGATGGGCTTCCCCTTGACACGCCACCGGGGGAACTTGAACACCGGCGTCCCGTCCTTCTCCGCCGCCACCGCTGGAAGAGAAGAGGAGACAGAAATGAAGTGGATCGGGGATGTTAGGGTTCGTGATCGTCCTTTTTAGAATAGGAGACAATATCACATGTATACTGCATGTGATGATCATAAAGTGGGCTGAATGTGCATTATGAATTATCACAGTATCTCTCCTGTGTTGACTTCCTTCACTTGCTGTCCAGGAGACAGAAATGTGTTTATTACTCAGCGTGAAGGAGGATGACAGGCGGAGGTCAAGAGGCAGCTGCTAGCTGACGGTGAAGCTGCTTCCTGGAAGGATTGCATCATACCAAAGAGGTATGAGGTCCGATTGTGGACTTTTCACCTCAGAGCTGCATCTCTGAGCCACGCTGGGCCTCTCCCCCGCCTCCCTACGCAGACAATGGAGCCACTATCCCGCGGCTAACGCAGGATAAAGGCCTGTCTTTGTCCAGGGAGCACTGCAGAGTCAACACGCCTCTACCTCAGATACAGAACGGGCCACAGAACGGGCCTCTGATGACGACCCGCAGGACACCCGGATCATCACCGTCAGGATTATCTGACTCATTAGATTTGTGTACAAACAAAAACATTTGTTGCATTTCTATGTTATCTCTCATCGTGTAATTAGAAGTGAACCAGAGCCAGGGTGTGTATTTGCTATATAGACTATTAGATATTGAGTTCTGACCGAGTCAGCGAGCCCGTGTGTGGCCTGTTTGTGGCCTGTTTGTACAGGATTGTGCCCCCGCTGCTGCAGGCCTCCTCTACGCTGCTGTTACAGTGTCAGTGAATTCACCCAGGTCTACGGCTGCAGACAAACCACTCCCATCAGTCAGTCACAGCAGACCTGTAGTTACAGCTTTGACTCGTTGGTCCGTCGAAAGCATCTTTGAGATCTGGAGTGAATGAATGCAGCCTGAGGACGCTTTACAAGCCTTAGTCTGTTTGGTTAGTCCGAATCAGAGTTCACTTTTGGTTAGTTATCTAGTTAATCTGGTTCAGTTTCACGGTGCAAAGCGGACCAAATAAAGAAGATAATTAGCTGAGGGTCGTGTACGAAGGAGAGAATTTATCTTTCTGGTCTCCAGAGCTGCCGCTTCTATGCAGAGAATCACAGACTTTGATGCTGTTGAAGTTTTTTCCCTTTGACTCGGCACTGATCGACCGAGCACGAATCCCTTCTCCTCCAGTTAATGACTTTCTAAACATCACTGTTATTGTGGACTTTATTTAGCATATTCTGGATGTTCTCTACGGCCCAGATGTCCAGATCAGTCCTCTCCCACTCATGTTAACCTGTCATTTACCTGTGTCCATCTCAACAAATGCCCACGCAGGCAGTCTGTGTTTTGGTTCGCTTGGAAACAGTCCGAGACCACCTCTCGCAAGCCGTCTCGGTCCGGTTGGTTTGGTCCACACTAGAGTTTGATTACTGTGTTCACAACCGCCCAAACGAACCGCCCCAGAGCTCGATTAAAACGGACTACATGTTGGCTTAAGATATTTTTCTCAGGAGTTGGTGGAGACCAAAGCAGAGCTAAAAGAAGAGCCTCTATAAGGCGATAATATGTCAATGCTGTGTTTACATCTTGTTCTGCCTCGTCCACGTGGCCATGAGTTCAGACTGACGTTTGTTCTGCTCTGCTTTCCAAACACAAGTAACTGTTGGTATGAGAGGCCAACGTTTATTCCCTTATACTCAGAAAACCTGCTACTTTTATGCTGTGTCCTGTAATGTTTTCAAATCTACTAGAAAGCACCACAGTTCAAAGGTCAAATGACACCAACTGAGCCGAACTGAAGCAGTAAACCCTCCTCAACCCAACAGCTCAGTGAAGGACCTGGGAGACGGTAAATGTGCACAGAAAGGTGAGAGAGAGACGGGAGTGAACTCACCCAACGGGTCGGCCTTGCCGTCCTTGTCGGGCACCGTGAACACCCCCACCACCTTGTGGCCCTGCTTCCTCAGGTTGCTGTACACCTCCTGGCCAAACAGGCTCTGGCCAATTATAGCTAGTTTCAGCTTATTCTGGTAATAGTTCTGGAAGGAGAGCAAAACACAAACACGTTAGTTAGCTAGAGCTTTACCCAGAACTGGAGAACGCTGGACGTTCCTGCAGCAGTTTGTGTTATTGGAGCTGCAGGCAGCCCTTTATTATCTCTGTGTGATGGATGTGAAGAGGACTTTCAGCATTCACTCCTCAGCTTGTTAGTTTCATAGATGTCGTGGAACCAAATGTTGAGAAATCTGAACAGCCGGCAACTGCAGGAGAGCCTTTAGCACCGGGGGGCCACAGGGGCCAGAGGGGTCCAAAGACACACACAGACACAACTCTTAAAGGGACACTCCAGAAATGTTGGATTGCACTACTGTAAACAGTAAAGTCACCCATACAGTATATTCAGCCATATTCTTCTTCATATGTCCGTTGGAAAACTCGGGATATTAAAGATGAGGGAGTCGGGAGAAATCTCCGTTCGTCACTGTCTCCTCACTATACATGCACTTAGTACACATCCAGGGTCATCTCTATATACATGGTTCCAATGACGTGTACTACATGCACCCTGTGCCAGGTACACTTCCACTGACATTACAGAGCCTTGCATCCTGTATCAGTCTTGGTAGCTGTAGTATTACCGGTTCTCTCTTAATGTTGAAAACCTCGGCCCTTGGTTGGAGTTTGGTTTCCATCAAATATACACAAAATTTGTCTCATCATTGACTACCATTCATATTTTTTTCCAAAATAAGGTCCCTGACTAAAAGTCAGGATATCTTCCTACAGGAGAAGACACTGTCCACAGTCGGACAGTTGGTGGTTTTACGTTTCTCCATAATCATCTTCTTTGTAATCAGCAGCAGCTCTCCCAGTAAACAGGTCTGGTTTCTGGAGTCTATATCTTCTGGGGTTTCTCTAAATATAAGAAAGTGCTGCTCTAAAGGAAGGTCAACCCCCAACATGTAATAGACAACATCCTCTATCCTGGAGGAAGACATCCTGACTTGTAGTCCCATATAGAGAGGAGAAGTCCTTCCGCTCTTGGTGGACCACTAGGGGACTTTATTTTGGGGAAAAAATATCTAATTGAGTCAACGACGAGACAAATATTGATCCTGTTTTTATTGCACCATGAATGATACATGTGATGTTTATCAGTGTAAAAGATAATTTGTCGTAGTTTCATTTAGTTTGGTGTGAAACCGCTCAGTGATCTACATCGCTCGTCTCACATCATATACATCACCAACAACGCTCATTACTTGCTGGTTAGCTCTGTAACTAATCTATGATCACGCACAAGTGACTGCAGACGAATGACTCCTGGTCTGACTGGTCTCAGAACCAGAAAGACCTGTTACATAAAACAGGTATCGCAGCTTCAGCTAGGGAGGAATCTGATCTCAATCTTACCTACTAATCTCCGGCCTCGCCTTTGGATTGTCCGTTACGAATATGACTGCAGGGAACTGAAGTATCACACCTTCTTCTACAAAGGGAGCTAATGAATGAAGGAATGCGCTGCGCTGCCTATTGAACTAAAACAAAGACCAAAGTTATAAACATTTGAAAGTTAAATTGAAGGAATTTTTACAAGCAAATCAAATCAGGAGAGGAAAAACGGTCCTGTCCATTTTCAAAGAGTCCCTTGACCTCTGACCTCCAGATCAGTGAATGAAAATGGGTCAAGTCATAGTCAAGTCAGCACACTGACACACTGACAGCTGCTGTTGCCTGCTGGGCTGCAGTTTGATGTTATGATTGGAGCAGATTGTTTTATGCTAAATGTGAATCAATATTCTGTTACTGTAACGCCGACTGCTCGCCTCAAATGTTTTCAGACACATCTGGTAGCAGGGCTGTGTTTATCTGGCGATACGATACGTATCATGATAGAGGGGTTACCATTCAATATATCGCAATATATTGAATAAGATAGAGAGATATAACTAAGGCGACATATTGCGATTTTTAAATCTAATTTTAGGAAAACTTATAGTATAAAGAAAACACCACAATATACATCGAATCTGAGTACAACGTTGACTTTTTCTATGCAATCAGAACAGTGAGATCGTAGCACTGCTTTGAGAGGACACACATACTGAGAGGGCTTTCATTGCAAATTAAATGAATTATTGACCGAGTTAATCTTTGCATATAAACTATTAATTAAAAATTGATACACTGTTTTTGAGAATCGATACACAAAATGATCACAAAACACAATATCTCGATATTCGATTAGATCTTGTAGTGCACGGTTTAGCTGTAAAATGAGAACGTTTGTGACCCGGCAGCCATGTTGAGGAAATACCAAGTACCGCCCACCAAAGTGGTATCGGTGCCGTGGTATCGGAGCCGTTGTGCGAGTACGAGTACATGAGCATGATACATGATACATGATACATGATACATGATACCGGTATCGGGTATCGGTGCATCCCTAACTTTTTTTATGCAATCAGAACAGTGGGATCTGCACTTTCATAGCGCTACTTTGAGAGGACACATATTGCAAATTAAATTAATTATTGACCGAGATAATCTTTGCATATAAACTATTAATTAAAAATCAATACACATTATATCGCATCAAGTTGAGGAAATACCAAGCCCCGCCCACCAACCGGAGCACAGCCAATAGGAACGCTCTCTCTCTGAAATGACCTGTGATTGGCCAAAGTCTCGTTATGGATTGATGTTTTAAAGTCTGAGAACAGAGCCATGAGGAGGAGCAGAAGTCTCTCTCAGAACTCTCTCATTACAAAATACTGAAAGGTTACTATGGAATTTTTTTTTTTGCCCAATGATGCCAAAAACATTCTACCTACTGCAGCTTTAAAAAAAGCCTCTGGACCAATAGTCAACAATAAATCTTTTCTGTGAGTAAAGCTGTTGGCAAACAGAAAGCCCAGCCCAGAGAGAGAGAGTGAGAGAGCTTCAGCATGCATGAAGAGCAGCATGTGTTGAGGAAGGAGGTTTCAGGTTTCTGCTGGATGTTAAAATGAATGCTCCTGTCAAGTGTCAAATGCACGACTGTTACATGCATTCTGCAACGTGCAACATGATGCATTCAAAGACACCTCACTGTAATAATAAGGCATGAATGGCTGGATTGTGCTGCTCTCCTGCTGCAGCCTGCAGGATCCGAGCTAAGCTGCTGCACAGAGAGTGTTGGAGCTCATATGCTGATGCAACTCCTCCACATCTTGTACAGTAGAGAGGAGGAGGAGGAAGAGGAGGAGGGGGAAAAGGAGGAAGAGGAAGAGGAGTAACGTGGCAAACTGGCACTGACCCCCACACACTGCTACATTTGTATCACTAGTATGTTTGTATCAATGCACAACATGTCTCTATTCTCCAGTATGTGTTTGTATCAATGCAGAAGAGTCTGAAGTGTCCCCCTCAGTGTTGGTGCAGTGAACGCATCGGTACTCACTGTGGAGCTGGAGAATCTCCTGCAGACTTGCCTCGCCGTCCACAGCATGATGGAGCTGATTAATATGTATAAAAAGATATAAAAAATGTATTAAAAATAGATCCAGATGGAGTCCTCTCTGCTGCTGCTGCTGACACACACCTGTCTGTGTGTAGTGTGACTGTGAGTCAGAGGAGTGGAGGTGGCTCGGCTCGGCTCAGCCTGCTTATACCCGACAGACAGACAGACAGGCACACACAGAGAGAGGCAGAGAGGGCGACGCAGCGTACGTGCGCGCCCACGCGGTGCTTACTACTGCGCGGTCCCGCGGGATTCATAAAACTCTCTAGTTTGAGCAGGGGTCAGAGGTCAGAGGTCAGAGCAGGGGTCAGTGACCTTTACTATCGCTAGAGCTGTTTAGGAAAAAAATAAATAAAAATAAAAATCTGTCTGGAGCCGCAAAACATGAGATCATCGTGATGAAGGTAACTCAGCTTATAGTCTAAGTATATAGAATATCAGTCTAATGCAGTGAGGACCAAAGAGACGATGGACTACGGAGTATTAGGGCCACATCGAGGGGAAAAACATCTGAGATTTACACAATAAAGTCGTAATATTACGAGAAATAAGTCACAACTTTACGAGGATAAAGTCGTAATATGATAATAAAGTTGCAATATTATGAGAATAAAGTCATAACTTTACGAGAAAAAAAGAAAATAAAATTACTGCTTTATAATATCATGACTTTATTCTTGAAATCTCAGATTTATTTATGTTTCCTCAATGTGGCCCTGATACTCCGTCGTACCGTCGTACCATAGACCTACAACAGTGATAAATAAAAATGAAAATGTAAACAAAAAACAGTTATTCATTTCTACTAATTGTTTTATAGCTCCCCAGGGAGCCGCTGGAGAGGAGCTGAAGAGACGCAGGTCGCTGACCTCTGGTCATATTTGCTCCACTTCTACCCACTGCAGCTTTCCCACAAAGCATGCTGCCACTGTTCTGTATCATTATTGAAGATCTAAAGTTGACTTGGGCTCAGATATCACTGGAAAAAACGTTTTATAAGGTGAAGTGTTCTTCTGCACCACCGGCTCTCTTCCCAGGGTAAAGATAAACTTCTGGGTAATTTTATTCCAGTTTCAGTCTACTTTGCCTCCGCAGCATTCACCTGCTGTACACCTGCCCCGACTCCCACACAGAACAAGCTCTGATCAAACACTCATCTGGCACCGTCCACACTGAACTGCCCTGCACAGGTTCCTGCAGAGCAAAGGTTCAACCTGCAGGGAGGCAGGCCACCGGCACACACACAGACGCACACACAGACGTGTGCGTGTCGTCTGGAAAGGAAGTGTTTGTTCTTTTATTCCATAAAGTAATAAAAACTATTAATAAAATCAAATTATCATCGCTCCTGTTGCAAAACTGCTCCGCTGATGTCACCGACAGGTCTTAACCTTTACAACAGATGGAAGAGATGAGGTCCGAGATGTCATAAAACTAAAGGTCGGTCCTAAAAAACGCAGCCTTGATAAAGACAATAGTTCACTTTAAAGACAAAGAACAAGAAGCACTAACAACGGGGGTTCTCAGACTTTTTGGGGTGAGGGACCCCGGACCCCGGACCCATCTTAACCGTAACACCGATTAAGCTTATACTACCACTTCTACCTTTAGATGCCATTGGAACTATTTGTAGTCCAACATCTTTCAACCTTGATACTTCAGACCTGTTTTATAGATGGGCGGCCCTTCTGCATGTTCTCCCCGTGTCAGTGTGGGTTTCCTCCCACAGTCCAAGGACATGCAGGTTCATTGTGGACTCATAGGTGTGAATGTGAGCATGAATGGTTGTCTGTCTCTTCACTCCCCCATGTGCATCAATGAGCCTCGGGTCTGACCCTGTCGCCGGTTCACTGGTTCTCCTTCCTTGGACCACTTTTGGTAGATCCTGACCACTGCAGACCGGGAACATCCCACAAGAGCTGCAGTTCTGGAGATGCTCTGACCCGGTCGTCTAGCCAGCTCTATCTGGCCCTCGTTGTCAAAGTCTCTCACATCTTTACGCTGGACCATTGTTTCTACTTCCAACACAAAGTTCAAAATGTTCACCTGCTGTCTAATTTATCCCCCCCCCCACTGCCAGGTGCCATGGTAACCAGATAATCCATGTGATTCACTTCACCTGTCAGTGGTTTTAATGTTACGGCTGATCGGTGTATGTTTACTGTTCCTGTGTGATGTCTTGATAACCTGCTGCTGTTACACAAGAAATTCCCAATTTGGGATCAATAAAATACATCTATCTATCTATCTATCTATCTATCTATCTATCTATCTAGATAGCTTTAGCTCTAGCTTTCAGTCATAGTCTTGATAAATCCAGATGTTTAAACTCACCAGTCTAAAGCTGACTTTCAATAACTTAGAACTTACTGCTGAGTGTCTGTCAATCATATCAGAGTTTCTATTGGCCCAAAGCTAACGTGAGCGGGAGTACTGGGACACGGTATGCTTGTTTTATTGGTGCAAACGGTCCCCATCTGTAGATATGTACCTTTGTAGAGACACAGCACAACTTTCTAATTTATAGCAGATGATTTCATGGACACAAAGCACAAAAAGATCCAAAGAGGGAGCAGCTGTGATTTATTGGTGAATATCTTCAACAACATCAAAAAGAGGACTAACGGTAAGAGCACTGGTGGTGGATGTTGCTCAGGATCGGGGGGGGTTCCCACCTCGAGAGATCGACCCGCCGTTCTCCACATCAGACAACAACAACATTTGGCACGAGGGGTCGATTCCCTTCCAACACCGCCGCTTCCATTTAAAAAGTGCCGCTTTCTCTCGGTTCATTCCCTCGCTCTGCTGCCGCTGCATTCATTCAATCACATACTGTAGTACAACTCAAAACTCAAATAAAGGTCACGAGAGAGTGTGTGTGGTTTTACTGTCAAACAAAATCAATAACAAGTCGTGCTCCCGGGTTAAAGGAGCAGTCCTGGAAGGCAAACAGGGAACATGCCCAAAATCTCTTCTGGAAAATAATTTACTTTGTCACACAGAGGGTGAAATCACCGGGAGAGGAGCTTTACACACACACGAGGTGCCGGCGCCGGAGGATTCAAACCAAAACTAAACCATAATTCAACCGTCTACTGAAGAGAATACTGACATGATTGTATTTTCGCCGTAGTTGCGTTCATGTCAGTCTGGTTCCTCTGGGCTCTGAAGCCCGGTCCGTCCGTTTGCTCTGTAAAAAGTTTCAGTAGTGTTTTACGGCCCAGCGCCGGCCCTCTGCTGTTGAAAAGCCTCGACCGGTGCATATCAAAGGAGGGTTTCGGGGGGGGTGGGGGGGGGGTCAGGCACGTTTCCCCGGGACATTAGGACCCATGCTATAGTGTTACACACTCTACAACAAGTTATACAGGTGATAAACAACAAGACGTTCTCCCTTTTCACATCGCAGCCTCGGCTGGTGCTGGAGTTCTGAGGGTGGTGGAGTGATGATGAGGTCACAGGAAGCGGATTCCTGCTCCAAACTGGACGCCGTCGCATATCCTGTGAGAGGAGAGAAGAAAGAGAAGAGAGGAGAGGAGAGGAGAGGAGTTACCGTCATCCTAAAACAAGTCCTAATATTACAAGAGCACTGATTTAGTGTTACCCTCCTATACATCAGACCAGGAAGACTGAACGGACATGGCGGCGATCAACCTTCATTTCTAAAGGTATCGCCAACGCTCAGGTTCAGGCAAGATCCCAATCTAATTATTAGACGTGTATACAATATGAGTGAACCTCCGTCCTGTAATACAGAGCAGTGTTAGTGAGCAGCAGTCTACCTGTCTCCACTCTGAACTCCCATGGGCACACAGTAGTTGAGCTCCAGTCTGGCGATGTTCCCGAGCCGCAGCACGATGCCGGCGCCGTACGACCAGCGGATACACTCCGCTAGCTTCTGCAGGTGAGCCCGGGGTCCTTCACCTGCACACATCATCACACCACACACCGTACATTACACTGTTGTTATCATTTCTATTTGATGACTCAGAATAATAAAAAGGAGACTGCAGATACAGCATTGAATGCATCAGTCCACCCACCGTAGTTGAGGTTGCAGAGGTTGCCTGCGTTGAGGAAGAAGTGTGTTCTGAAGAGGTCTCCGAAGCCGCCCTTGCCGGGTCTGAAGGGCAGCGGAGTGTAGAGGTGCAGACCTCCAGCCCAGTACGCCTCTCCACCCAGATAGTCACCTGGAGCACACAGAGAGAGATGAGCTGCTGCTGTACTACACTACCTAACAGGACAAATACACCACATACACATTCAGCTGCAGCTCCTTGTGTACTTGTGGTTATATGGTACGTGTCTTAAAACTATGGTTATGTACCTGGTACAACCCCACGGAGAAACACCCAAACTATCCCTTTAAACCCTCCGTCACCAGGATGCTCAAACTGATGCCATTTCAAAGTGTTGATAAAATGTTCTTTCTTTGTTTTAAGGTCTGACGGTGAGCCAGATGTTTCCTTCTCCCCATCACTTTTGACATGGAAAATGGATTAAATATAGTCTCAATATAAAGAAAAGCTGATCATTGCTCCATTATTTTAACCACAACTAACATTGTAAAGCAAGTTTTCTATGAAAGACAGACAGTCTGAGCAGTTTTTACCTTCACTCTGTGGCCCGATGCTGTACATCCCAAACCCTCGTACACTGGTGGGACCTCCAAGGTAGAACCTGGACAAAACACAGAACCATCACTGAACCGTCCAGTCAAAAGGTCATTAATAGCACTAAGTTAAAGCAAAAATACTACTTAAATTAAACAAACTAAATGATAACACATTTAAAGAACGGATCAATTTACATGTAGAGCTTCTGAAAAACATAATCTTCATCAAAAGAGACAAACTGTGTTGTCAGTGGAAGTGGTCTGTTGAGGTCTGATGTGTCGGAGCGAGGAAAGCACGATGATGATCAAAATGATAATCACGATTATTCATCACGATTAGAGCTGCAACGATTAATCGACTGTCAAATATTAAAGTAGCCGCCAACTGTTTTGATAATCAATTATTCGGTTAAAAAAAGAAACAACATAAAATTGTCTGATTGATAATGAAAGTAATCGTTAGTTGCAGCCCTAATCATGATTATTATTCATTGATTTTAGGGACAAAATATTTGTATTGCAATAAGCAGAGCGCTGCTTTCACTTCCATGTTGTGCTGCATTCCTGCTAATGTACAAATATTTGCATCAAAGTAAGACTTAAAATATTAAATGTATAATAAATAAACTGTCCGGCTGTTAGTTTGGGAAGCGCAGTGGAGTTTTCTATGAGCTTAGCTTGCGTTTTAAACATCAATATTTGATTAATTGTGCAGCCCTAGTCAGAGCCAGATGACATCTCCTGGATGAATCAGATGTACCTGTCAGCGATGCAGGACGGCGGTCCTCCGATGGGATAAAGCATCCCCCCCCACAGAGAGGCAGACAAGACCTGAGAGGACACAAAGTGTTGCCTTTATATATTTAAAACCTCTGCATGAAGAGTATTCAGTGAAACTAAATTAGTGATGCTTCATCGCCCTCTGCTGGTTCTTTAATGCAACTACACGGTGTGAGAACAAACAAAACATCTAACTAACTAAAAGACAGGAACCCATTCATGTTCAACAGGTCCAGAGTGACTGAATCTGTCTTACCGAGTCCCAGAAGAGACGTCTGTTGAGCTGCAGCTCAAAGTCCTCTTTCAAGAAGCTGGCGTCTCCTCCTGTGTACCCGGCCAGTTCCTGCAGGGCGAAACAACAGCTGTCAGTGTGTCAGTGTGCTGACTTGACTATGACTTGCCCCAAACTGCATGTGATTATAATAAAGTGGGCATGTCTGTAAAGGGGAGACTCGTGGGTACCCAGAGAACCCATTTACATTCACTGATCTGGAGGTCAGAGGTCAAGGGACCCCTTTGAGAATGACCGTGACAGCTACTACTCGCCAAAATGTAGCTTAAGTTTGGAGCGTTACTTAACTTCCTTCCTGATAAGCTAGTCTGACCTGGTTGGTACCGATGGATTCATCAGGTTTTCTAGTTTCATATGATACCAGTATCTTCAATCTAGCTTTAAAACTGAGCCACTACAACCTGAAAATCACAAGTTGCTTTATTATCGTGTTCACTTTGACAGCCCTACATTGAAAACAAGTTAATTTATTAAATCATTAACTGACTAAATGACCTCTTGCAGTAATTTTAAAGTGTAAAATGTCATTTGCATCTTATTAGTTAGGCAAGACACATGCATGTAAACAGTCTCTCTAACCTGGTTGATCCGGAGTAAGGCACCCCTGCTGGGGAAAATGGCAGAATTCCTTGAATCGATCGACACGGTGTGCTGCAAAGCAAACAAAACAGGAGTTCTGTTGAAGCGGTGCGGAGGACATGGTGGTTTCACAGCCCTCATAAACATTTCCTGAATATGATATAAATCAAAGTTGTGTTTTCAGAAGAGACTAAATGGAGGAAGGCTGCCGGCTGTACCGAGAGGGCAGATTTCAGCGAGTGTCCGCTCTCCTCTCTCACGGCGAAGGAGGCGCTGCGTGCCAGACAGCCCAGCTCCCTCCAGACGCCCTCCCACTTCAACGTGTGGTTGGTCACCCCCAGAGGAAACTACAGCAGGACAGGGAGATGGAGCACAACTTCAGCTGAAGAAACCAGTTGCACGTTATCTTGCACATCACGTCTCTATTCTGCACACACACACACAGCCTCTTACGTTAAACTCTGCAGACGCTCCTCTGTCGGTCTCTTTTAAGGAGCTCCACGGGAACTGACCGGTGACTTTGTACAAGTTGAGGGTGAGGCTGAAACAGAGGACACCAAATCTGAAGAAAACAACTCCAAAACTATGCTATCAAGCTAGCGCTGGCAATCCATTAACTCTATGTAGTCGACGGCTACGCTTCCCTGGACACGCACCATCAACGGACTGTTGGGGGATGTGCAGTGACATACTTGCGTTCAAAGTGTCCGGGCTGGGGCTTGAAGAAGGACAGGCCGTATGACGTCTCCTTGGTCCCGTAGGAGAACTGGAAGGTGAGTTTCTCAGCTCGACCGAACATGTTGGGCAACTTCAGACCCAGAACCTGGAAGACCCGACAGACACCGTTAGCTGAGAGCCACTTAGTAACAAGTTAATGACATCAGAGGAATCTGGACACATGGTGCTATTACAGTGAAACATCAGTACGAGCCTAACAGCTTACTGTGATGATGACATTTGACGTGCAACCAATAACATTAATGAGGACTCAGTAACCAGCATCAGTGAATGCACAATACCACATCCATGAAACAGCTGCATCTAAACAGAATGCAGCTGTTATTAATGCTGCTGGCTGAACGCGCTGTTCTGCTGTGACATGTCAACATGTCGGCTGTAAAAGAAAAAGGTCTGTTGTCTCGTAGGGCTGTAGTGAATAGATCAAAGCTTCATTCTTAACGTTGACATCAGATTCTAAATCAAAATGTGAATGCTGCGCTGCTTTTTTTTCCTATTCAACCTGGTGTTTCTGCACAGTTGCAGATAAAGATGAGGCCATGCTTATATTATTAGTATTATACTTAAATTAGAATCCAGTGGTGGCTGTGTAGGATTGTTTCTCACATGTCTGATCCAAACATTTCCAGTAACCGCAGAGCGTTGGAACATAAGCACCACTTTAAATCTGGTGTTTACTTTTTTTTTTTCTATTAACTTATTTGTTTATTTAATTTATTATTATTACATTCTTTTATATGTATTAATATTATTAAAATGTTTTATTTATTATTCTATTGTTTTATTATTATTATTATTATTATTATTATTATTATTATTTTTTGAATGCTGAAGTTGTTTTCTCTAGTGTACTTATTGTGTTCGTCTCTAAGCTCAACTACTTAAAAGATTGGTTTATAAACTATTGTAATTACGAACTGTAAATTGCATATATGAAAACAACCTAAAAAAAGAGAAAAAATAAAGTATGAAAAAAAAACAATCTTGTATCTACCAGAGATGTGATTATAAGTTTCTTGGAAATAAGTCATTCAGCATGAAAAAAAACATAAAAAACAACTAAGAAATCTTAGTCGACTGAGACCAAAATGACCGATTAGTCGTCTAATTGACTAAGAGGCTCTATGTGTGTCTAGGATGTGTGCTTCAGAAACCTCAGTAAACAAATTCACTATCTGATGCACGCTCCATCTCTAGTCCATAACAAAGAGGACAATATGACTGACATGAATTATACTGTACTGAAAACACATCATTTTAATTTATCCTTCCACGGTACTTCATAATGTGTTTATTATGAATTACCTGTATTTATTTTAAATTTAATTTTGTTGTTCTTTGCACTGTAATCTTGTACAGACTGTCTTATCTCGTTTGTAAGGTGTCTTTGGGTGTCTTGAAAGGCGCCTATAAATAAAATGTATTATTATTATTACTGTATGTGTTTAAGTGTTTCTCTCACCATGCTTCCTTCATTGTTGCCAACCATGGTGTTGTAGCTTCCCGTCAGCCTCTTGACCTCCGTCACCTCAAAAGTCACATCCAGGCCGTTGGGCAAAGCATCGGAGCCTGAAAAACACCACGCGGTCACATCTCAGAGACGTTTCCTAAATACAGACAGGTTTTAATTACCTGTGCGGTTCACAATGATGGACTGAGGGAACAGAAAGTGATTCTATTGTGTTGGAAAGAAGGTCTGAAAGAGTTACCATCAGACGTATCGATGAGAACCTCCACCTCTTTGAAGATTCCCAGGCGGAGCAGCCTCTGTCTGGCGATGTGAGATTTTTTCATCACCTGTAACAAACACAGAAAGAGAGTTCTACCGGATTCCTGAAACCGATCATGTCAGAGTGCTATCTTAAGCCTTAATGTGCAGGCCAGTCGTGACGTGAATACGTACATCGATGAGGTTTTTGGCGTGGAAAACCTCAGAGATCTCATAGCCGAGCAGATCCTCTTTAGTTCTCCCAAGACCCTGGATGTTAACGTGCTGGACGACCACCTGCAATCACAGACGTTTTACTTGGATTACTTTCACATCAGATCACCATCACATAGCCTACAGATGCAAACACAAACATTTGACTTGACTTGACTGCGATAGCACGTAAAAATGGCCCTGTCTTTGCACTTAAATGGTTTTTACAGGTATTTTATGTGTTTAAGTTATGATGTCTGTGTACTTATATATGTAATGGTATTGTGGTTTACAAGAATTACATTTTGCTCTCTTTTTTTATCAAACCGAAGTGATCAGTTATGCTTTGCTACATTGCACCGTTGTAATAAAGTGTCCTAAATATTGTTCTTCAGCTCTTCTGCGTGACGAGTAAAGATCTCTGCATGTGGCGTCTGACCGCCAAGAAAGAGACGCATCGAGAAAGATTTCCACCAAAGCAAATGATGCATCACTTCAAACTTGTGAATGTGTAACTGCAAACTTATACCCAAAATAAGTGTCATACATCAAAAAACCCAAAGCGTAACCTGTTATAAACCCACCAGTTACTGTTACTAATCACCAGATAGTAGTTTTTTTTAATTACTACAACTGATAACTACTTGTAAATACTATTATTTTAACATTTTACAAGAGCTACTCCGACACTAGCACTACTGCTACTCACATCTTTGTTTTCAAGGATCTCCTGCTTGGACTCCTGCTCTGGTTCTGGAGGCTCCACCAGGTCATCGGGGTGGACGCCCAGGTCCCGGCCATGCATCGGGAGCGGGTCCAGACTCTGCACCAACGATAAACACAACGCTTTAAAAGGACACCGCCTGTTACAATCTGATGCAAAGAAACATAATAAATCCTACTTTGTCCATGGAGGAGCGGAGTTCAGTTTTGTTTTGTTCTTGTATTGAATTATTTGATAAAGTCAGGTAAGGTGAGACTTTACAGTTAATCATCCTAACACAGTCCAATACAACGGCATAACAAAAAGTATGAATGGCACCTTTAAAAGGGCAGGGAAGTTAAAGAGGTGGGGCTTTAAAGAGGAGCTGTTATGCTTATTGTCAGGTGCATACTTGTATTTAGGGTTTCTACTAGAACTTGTTGACATGCTTTAATGTTAAAAAACACTTTACTGTTCTCATACCAGCTGTGCTGCAGCACCTCTTTTCATTCTCTCTGTCTGAGCTCAAGCTTTGTTTGAGGGCGTGTCAAACTAGCCGTTATGCAAACGTGTTACTTGGTGACATCACCATGCTACGGAAGAAAAGGGCAGGACTTCAAGCAAAGGCGTTTTAATGCAGTTCAGGAGCAAAGTGGCGTGCACTTTGGGCTTTGTAACATTGACCTTTGATCTTTTGCATGCACAAACAAAAAAACATGACACAATAAAGGACAGGGAAAAAGCACAATAGGTCCCCTTCAAGAGAGGACTCGGCCAGCGAGTGTCTGATGTCCTAAGAATATTAACTTGTTACTCTGTTTTGGGCTCATAAAATGACTTTTGGTGATATTCTTTCTTTTATCATACCGGCTGTAAACTCTTCAGACTCCGCTCCATCTCCGCTCTAACTAGCTTTGTTTGAGGGCGTGTCAAACTAGCCGTTATACAAATGTGTTACTTGGTGACATCACCACGTTACAGAAGAAAAGGGCAGGACTTCAAGCAAGGCGTTTTAAGACAGTGGCGTGCACTTTGGGCTTTGTAACTTTGACCTTTGACCTTTTGCATGCACAAAAAAGGACCCCTTTAAGAGAGGACTCAGCCAATGAGTGTCTGACGTCCTATGGACAGTGAAGGCCACTGCACTATTCTGGACAGGGGGTAAAAAATGAATTAGAATATTGACTTATTACTCCGTTTTGGGCTCATAAAATGTCTTCATGTGATGTTCATCACTGTTAAAACCATCTGAAAGCATTAAAGTCCCACTGAAACCTCCTCATAGTGAGTACAGAGAGCTATTGAGTCTAAAACATGATTTTAAAGCCCCACCCAGCCTCTACTGAGCCTTTAAATGATCTGAAAGCAACATCACATGGTTTCACCCTCCACAGTTCACCTGTACACACTGAAATCCAGCTGTCAGGTGTCTCTCCAGCTGGTCTTTCTCTACCTGTGTGTGTCTGTACATCGAGTCCCAGCATGCTGCAGACTGACTGACTGACTGACTGAGAGGTCATGATGCTTTAAACCCTCAGAATCACCAGCTAGCAGGTAGATATAGAGCTCACCTTGGCATGGACAGTCCCCATGGTCTCTCTCCTCTCCTATCAGCCTCTTCAGATGGGTTAGCTGCTCTTTAATCAGCAGAAACCTGATCAATAACAGCGACTACTAACTCCAGCTGCTAACCCTTCAGGGGAGACGCCATGACAGCCAGCGAGATCTCGTGCTGCGTTCAAGTGCTCCACGTAAATATGCGTTAACCTCACCGAGGTCTTTCATTCACCCCCTAATGTCCTTGTTTATAAATAAGTATTTTATGTTTTCTGTGCATAAAATCCCCCTGACAGACGTTCAAGAAATTCTAGCTGGAAATTGTGAAAATGTCATGTTTAATTTATCAATATCGGTAAATGAAAAGGAGGATAATAGCGGGGCGGTTGCTATAATACACAAACCCAGCAGCTATAATATAATATAATATAATATAATATTAGGACATCACAGTGAGTTAGATATTACACTGCAGTGGATGAGTGGCACCACATAGTGGAAAGAAGAGCAACTAACTGACATAACATTGTAAAAGCCAACACGTGTATTGCTCTTAAAGGCGTCACGCTGTATCATCTCTGTGATTGGATAGAAATGAGGAAGTAGTGAAATGGGCGGGAACAAAGAGCCTGTTGAAGAAGAAGCTCCGCCACAAGATGGCGGTGTTGTCTTCTTGTTGTTCTTCTTTAAACTTCAATCTGAGCAGAAACCTGCACTGAAGACATGTTTAATGGTGAGTTCAGTCAGCTTCTGTCTGTCAGTCTGTCTGTAAGCTGCTAATTTGTTATAAAGTCTGTAAACCTTTTAAAAATGGCATTAATACATTATAACTAAAGCTATATGCTAATATATGCTAATAAAGCTAGGTTAGCATTAGCATAGCTAATATGTAAACATTGAATCGCCAGAAGACATACTTCACTTTCGAGTCTTTATATCTGAGAAAAATGAAGTTGTACATCTGTGACTATGTTTGGGTTGCAGACATCAATTAAACCACTATATATATATATA